>JTDE01000549.1:59208-113349 GCA_014338405.1 Paragonimus skrjabini miyazakii | reverse complement strand
CCTGGATATACATCTTTGAAGTTGACATATGCTGACTGTTTTATTATTCACGAAAATGATAGAACCATGATGTAACCTGTGAACTGTAACAACCATAAGTATTCGGTACTTATGACAGTTGAGTCCGACCAGAGAGGTGCAGTTAAGGGGGGCATTACATACGTTTACTGGACCATGGGAATTTGACAAAAAGGAAACGTCACATCAAATCTGTTTAGATAAACAACCGGGATGGTGATGAAGGATGCCTATTTTCTTTCCTCTCCTTCCGGGCGATAAATATTGTCGTGGCAAACTCATTTGTTTTTCAAACGAAGAATACCTTTCTCAAATGTTTTTATACTTTTCCCAGCTTAGCAATGCCTACTTTTAGATTCTTACGTTTTGGAGAATTGAATGGAAACGTAGTTTTGTATTTGAACAAAAGTAAAAAGGGATTCATCACAAAGTTGCATTGGATTTTCTTTGAAAAATTAAACATAATTAATAAGCTGATTTTCTGTTTTACCTCATAGAGATGATGGTTTTCAAATGAACTTTGCGGATAAAACGCACACTCCGAAATGGCACTTCCTGAAAACTGTTCGACCCGAAACAAATGCTATTTGTTTTGCACTTGCCGAAAGTTGGCAAATTAAACAGAATGAAACCAAACAGTTGAATAGTTACAAAGTTGCTGTGTGTAGAATTTGGCAGCACAGTGAAGGATACTGGCGTCTGACCGAAATTGCATCACAGCACGTAAATGGGTGGTTTGATTTCATTCATATAACTGTGAAAAATCTCATTGTACATGCCTTCGTCTACCACACGCACTAAAGGTGCATGCGCAAAATTATTGCGTCATATGGAAAGGAATAGCGGAAACGATAACTTCAAAGCACACAATATGTTGGTGTTCCTTTGATTAACGTCATAGTTAAACCAATGGCGTCTGTATTATTGTCGTACTGTACAACAGTTTGCTGATGGATAGTTTTAATACGCGGCTTTGGTACGAGCATGAAACTCGCTGCATGGGGTATTTGTTTAGTTTACGATTGCCTTTTTGCAAGCATTTTGTTGAATCTTGAACTGGATATGAAAGTTAGACCCATCAGCGTTTGTAGTATGCCTCACGACCAGATTTATAGCTGGTAAGCAGTTCAGCAATCTTCTTGAAGTACAAGAGACCTAGTGGTGAAAATCACTGACCTCGATCGGAATTAGTCCAGCAAAACAAATACCACTATCCTTGATGATAGAGATCGTATGAGCTGAACAACGAAGCTGTAAAGTGATCAGCTGCTGAAAAAATCGTTGACCGAAAGTTGTCAAGAATGTATTCAGGAACGAATCATACGACTTGATCGCCGATATGTTTTTTAATAAAGTCGGAACTTCTGACTAAAGCCAAACCATCAATGATTTACTACTACAGTGACATAAAAACGCGTCATGTGGGACAGCTACACGTGTTGGTTTGAAAATTTGGGCTGAAAAAATTGATGTAGGCGGCACACATTTGTAGCACACATACACATTAGGTTGGCGGCGTGAAGCTAGTCCAAGTTCATAATTTTTACCTGATTCGGCACTGCTTAGTCTACTGACCTGGATGTCCATACGTTTACGTTACCATTAAATGATGACCTTTAGAAGACAGGAATATTTTGCATAATGGGGATTTGGTGACATTATCGGTGTTCCTTCGGAGCTTTTAATGAAAAAATCAAAACCATCAGACAAAGGGCGAACCAGAGAAATATAAGCATTACATATACGTAAAGGGTTATTTATGAGGTCTCCATTGGTGTGCTAAAGTAATTAATCTATTCGATTCAGCTCTCTGAAGTGAAGCAAACTTAAGCATTCAGGGAGAATATGCACCTGCCCTAAATCAATGTATAGCTGAGGACTATCAGGTGAAACAAACTTGCACTTACATCCTTTCATGTCGTTTGGCGAAAGGATAGATTGCGATTCGGTTGACACCAGGTGTAATGGTGGTGACGTGTCGACCTTCAGTGTTGTTTGCAAAGCTTGTAAGGACAGACCGGGCTCTGTCCTCAACTGAACTGCATACTTTCTTTAGAAATACCTAATAATGGAAGCATCGGAACTTAGAGATTGCTGAACTTTTGTTGCACAAATAAAAACAAAATCCATCTTACAGATAGTCAGGTTGTAAGAATGAGTGTGATATGGTTAGGCAACCAACTTACTGAAGGGTGACAAGCCGACCGTTGATAATAAAAGACTAGGTGAACAAATGGACTCATAAACTCTATAACCCGAAACATGATCTTGCGACGCTGTAACTTATACATCCTCGATTATTCGAGTCGCCTAAGTCCGACAAGTAATTAATACACTCATAAAATCGGCTCGCTAAACCGGCGTCTTCGTTGGGATAAATTATCAGTCTCGGTGCAAACCTCCACTGACTAAGCGTCCACCAACTCACTATGGGGACAACCACTCTCCTTGGTTACATTGTACTTGCCACAGTCAGTCATGTATATGAAACGTCTCCACGTCGGTGTCCACTAATATATAAGAAAGTCGAACGAAGTACTATTGTGTAGATTCTGGTCGGATATGTTTTTTGACTCATGTTTACAAGTATGGAGCAGAATAGAAAATAGATACTCAGACTTACACAGTTTTTGACTGTGCCGATTACAAACACAACTGTCCGACCAGGATTGGTCGCAGCGAATACAGATGGCATGCGCACACCCTACGAACGCAACTGAGAGGAACTCAAAAACTCGAAAACTGCTGGGTTTAAATGGTTTCAGAAGGAGTCGATTCCTGTTCTCAGACTTGCAGACAACCAACCTCCATTATGTTCTACTCCACGTGATCTATATCACTGTCCTATGTCGCATGTCTCAAGTCGTTTTCTATAGAGTATATGCGGGTCCATTTAAACTAACCAAACTGGCAAGTATGCCCTGCTGCTTCTTCAAATGCAACCAGTGTTTCACGGCTGAACGTAATGTTAAATGTCGAGTTTCATGAAGCAGAGTACTGTGAATGTATCGCCCTTTTTAGTTCAAATTAAGGCAAACCAACTCATATCTAACAAAGTGATCTACACGTACAGTGGCGAGCTTTTAACAAACGCTCTTGGTCTCCATGCAGGCAGTTTCACCAAATCATGAACAACATCACTAATAAACATGCGTGTCACAAAAGCCATTCGGCACACCTAGCAAGTGGTTACTCAGCGATCAGATGCTGCTGGGGAAGACCAACTACCCAACCGTTCTAACACCTTACTAAAAGCGGATGGATAAAGACGTTTTACAGCTTTATTCTGGCTGCTGAAGAGTTAGCTCCATGTCAAACCATGACCCCACAAATAATTCCAAAACCTCTGGTCTGAGCAGTTGTCTCATCCCGACCTATACTGCTACTTTGGCGAGACGATCCGGCTTGTGTGCTGTTTTGACTCGGCGGGCTATGCTGACCAGGACTGTGGTCCTTGCAGGTACAACCTTGTCAAACAGGCCAAAGGACAGCATCCAGACGGAAAGTGGTTACACTCATAGGGTAGAATTTCGCAATACTGACCGCGTAGTAGTGCTTAGGTAGTAAGGTACGATCCTATAAACATACAGCAGAACTATTTTTGCAGTTACGGCACTGCTGTCTTCCGTATCAGAAAAAAGGGGGTTAGAAAAGGTACCCCCGAACAAAGAGCACTCCGATCGCTCAGCAGTTGACTGTGACCCCCGGCGTATCACCCAATACGGTCGAAAAATATATGGTATCATACGAACGTCCCATGTACATTCAAGCACATTCACTGCGCGCAGTAATGCTCAGAATCATACATCAATGTATTATTCACTGCGCCCTCGGGTTAGGCAAGCCCCTCACTGCCAAGTGAGTCAGACTCTTGAGTCATTGGCTCCGGGTGGGGTCACCCAAGAAAACCCTATATCCTGTTGTCTTGCAGGTCAGACATTTGAGTCAGGGACTTCGAGTGGGTTCCCTCAAGTCAACCCTGTTCCGCAGGATAAACGACTGGAAAGTTTCAGAAACTATTGTTCTCTTTACAGTAACATTATTCACCCATCACGAATTTCTCCTTCTATTTTACCTCCCCAGTTTTCTGTTTTACATGTGCCTTCGGGTGATAATTGTTTTCTGAGGCCTAGACAACTGGTAAATATTGGCGCCTTCAATGTCCGCACTCTCCGACAAGTCGGTCAGCAAGCTACTCTGGCAAGTATTCTCTCAAGTCTGGAGCTTGATGTGTGCTGTGTGCCGAAGACGCGAGTCTACGATTCTAGCACGGTTATCCACTTGAGCTCACTTCTAAATGACTGTTGATCCAAGCGCTTCTCTCTCAGGGTTTTTGAAGCTGAATCTCGCAGTTGGAGTGGGAGTCGCACTGAAATACAGAACAGAGCAATGTTTGTCCGATTAGATCCTAGTGATGAGTTGCCGGCTAATCCGCACATTGATTTGGATTATAGTTTTGTTCCTTGTCCACTCTACCATTGGTGAAGACACCTCACACCTTGAGATAATTGAAAATTGCCGCTTTAGATGTGGATATGCTACTACCCAACCACTTGAAGTGCATTTAGGTTGATGCCCTGGCTGGATAGTTCAACCTCTTTCTGCTGGCCGGGCGTTTTCCGGTTCATCGATGCTTCTCCCGATTCACACACTTTCCTGCCCCATAATTTATACTGCTGTACCTCGATATTTGCGTTGTACCGACCTCACTCTTTCATGCCTTGCTTCCGAAGTCGTGCTGAACATCCTGTGTGCGACTCTGATTGGCGTACCCATGATGTGTATTCATATTTCGCGGGAATCCTTCATCGGATCGACTTTTGGTGATCCTCTTTTTTGTTGGTTCATATCCCAAGGCGTTCATTACGCTCAAAAGTTGTGCATTCCGGTTCCAGCACAGTATTCGCCATGGTGGCCAACCGTCATCTTTCAAACACATCAGAGCAATGAACGAGGTATTCACTTTATCTCGACCGAAGCTTGGCCACCAATTTCACATCATGCTGGTCAACGGTTTTGCATACAGTTCTTTCCAACCGGAAGATCGACGTGTCTTTCGGAGAAACCCGCGGCCGCAGCCAGTGCTCTAACTGAAGATCATCATTCAAAAGACCAAACTCATGGTCGGTTGAGGTGACTATAACCACAACACGACAACCATTGCTGAGGAATCTACTCAATTTGGTTTCAACGTTACCAATTTACCGAGCACTTCCAACAAACAACCTATCTAGGTATGTCCTTCACATGAAAATGTGAAACATTCAGCAGTTATCGGCCGCAGCTTCGTGCGGTAGTAAATGAAATTAACAAAGCGTCCTTGAAGCTGTGCGTACGCTTTTTGAAATATCATCCGGTTCCTACGGTGAAGCACTGGTTGTTTCTGGAATGAGTCCACCGCAATTCACTCAGATTTACGAACTGTACAATCCGTAATTTGTTCATCAGTGGGTTCGCCTTTCAAAAGACACAAAAACCAGTTTCCTTCACAGCCCAATTCTCCTGAGTGATCTGAACATTAAGAATTTATCCACCAACATTCCCATTTCATGCAAATCCTGAGTTTAGGGACTACTTTCTGGTCGCTGTCTAATTCTGTAGAAGGGGTCCGCAAAGATTCGTCTGAAGTCAGAATGAGGGATATTGGCGTCCAGATACGCCTTCATAGTGTGGCGGTTGCTAACGGGGAATAGACGCATGCAGTGTGGATGAAGAAGCTCTACCACACATTAGATGGTCGTCGTCTTCATAAAGCGGCCAGCTCTCCGCTCTCAAACCACTGGCGATCTTATCCTGGCAGCACTTTTTCCAGGATACTCGTTCATGTTTCAATGCGATGTTTTAAAGCCTATGGTCCGAGAGTCTCAGGGCAGCCAACGTGACCGTTCCGTTCTCTGCCGTCCCAAACGCGATCAACCAGAAAGTCTTGCTCATCTCTTTCAGTCGTGTTGGATCACACACAACATTCACTGCGCTCGACACAACTATGGGGTCAAATATATGGTGGAAAGACTACGCAATCAAAGAGCTACTAGTTCTAACGGCAAGCCTGTTAATCGAAACTCGAAGTGACCACGATTTGTGACGACGAGGCTGTGGTATCGGACATCAATATTGTAGATGACTTTCAAAACCGAGCTGTCTGGACCGGTAAGATTAAAAATTACTGGACCATTTTGCACAAATGTCGTCAGTCAATTGGTCCTTAGTAATATTGGATGTCGCTCTATTTCAAAGTTCCATAAGTTTATGATCATTATCTTTCGCGGAATCTTGTATACTTCTTCATGTAGTGGTACTCTCCGGTTAGGACTGCCCACTTATGCTGTCAATGACTTTTATCTGTTGACCGTCTAGGGTTCGATGGGAATTAATAAGAACTTTGTAAGGAGGAACATGACGTCCAGTGTTACCGCTCTTCTTAAAGCTATTTCACAGTAAAGCATATATTTCCGTCCCCAAGCGCGAGCTCTGAGAGTGTTAACATTCCAGTGTCCTCGAGGACCTTTGAATTTTAAGGATTAAGTTCTTCCATTCTACACTTAACTTGTCATAAAAAACCACATTATTCTACTTTTGCGGAAGGACTTGTTAACTGCTCATTGTTGGTATTCATACAACGCGCTAAAATTGACAGCTAACCAACTTAGACTTTCTCTTTTACTAGAATTATGTTGCTTATTTTTTGTACCACAGAGTACTCTTTCTTTAAACATAGTTGTATAAATTTCTACTCAGAATAATGGATAAGTAAACACGAAGCATTCTAGGTGCAGAGGCATTAAAGGAACTATGTGTTTCAGTTCGTGAACCAATGACGTTGGAGATAGCAACTTTCTCGTTTCTTCGACTTTATTAATTTTGCAACCAATATTTTTCGTGGATCCTTAGTGAAGAAGTTTATTTATTTTCTTTCTTTCTCAGCTATAAAATTTACTTTTGTTTGCCTACTTGCTAAGATCAGTTTCGTCCCAAATGATCAAAATCCGAGTATTGTCATAGTTCGAACTCTGCCATTGAAGAGAAACCACTCAATAAACAGTGCCACTCGAATGGATCATCACGGTTTTTGTTCACACGCCTAATAATCTTATTCCAATGAGTTTTTGCTGGAGATATGTGTATGGGCCGAATCACAGGTAGAGCACTGCATGCCACTTACAACTATATATGTAGGTAGACACCTTTCGGGTGTCGGTCATTTAAATCGATTGATTGCAACAAAAACAACCAGCTGTGTTATTTCCCGTAATGTGCCAGTATGAGGAAGGTAATAAATCCTAGTTACCTGGTATTTTTCCAAGTGAAAAGTAGACCGTATACAAAGCTTGTCATCTCAGGTTCATTAAGAGTACAATCAACTGATGAATAACATTGAACTTCCATACGTGAGTGACACATTTACACTTGCAGAATAGAGAGGAAAATGCTTCATTTGTCACGGATAGCATCTCCAGCAATCAACTGCAGGCTCGAAGTTCCTCATCGTTGGCACTAGGCACATAACTTCTGTTTGAATTTCATGGGATATCAGTAGATATGCTTAACCGCGTACAACCTGGGGAATAGTTCTGTTCGTTGCTGTTTTTCAGTAACATAAGCGATGTATTTCAATCGGCAAATTGTTTAACTCCCAATAACAAAGGCAACCAGCTGAGTCACCTATGGATCAAATTATTAACACCACAACTAATATTTACTAACAATCACCATATCACAATATTTTTAATGATTTTCGTAAGTTCAACCGGTTCAAAACAATGAAAATGCGAAAGCAGCGATGACTTTTGAGTGAAGTTTTACTTAAGAATTCACAGATTTCGAAATTGAGCACCAGCCACACTCGATCACGTCCTTCGCATTCAGATTAGCTTTTCGGCTAGCCCACTTCGAAAGGAAGCACTGATCACGGGGTTATCGATTGGATAGAACAGAGTGATTCTGTTCATTCTCCTTTTGAAATGATCGGGCAAGCTGAACACTATTCATACAAGGTTGTGGTTGGGCGTTTGGATTTGATTATTCGGTCATGCCTATTGTGAGGTTGCTGGCGTAGTGGTCAACACGCTAGTCTCACAAGCACGAGGGTCAGAGTGCAAACTCCGATCCGGACAAGGATATGCACTACTGATTAGCTCTAATAAGAGCGAAACTCGAGTCTAGTGCTTCCTTTCGAGATGGGCTAGCCGAAAGGCTTGTCTGAATGCTAAGGCCCTGATCGAGTGTGGGTGGTGTTCAATTTTGAAATAACCGAAATTCCCGAACCTTCACAACTAATTCACAGATTGTTGCAACAGCGAGAATGTTGTTTGTTTATGCGTTCCCTGTGCTGTGCTGTTGGATGAACAATTGTATTGGGCAATTTGTGGGCATAAAGAAGTGAATGGGACTAAATACATACAATGAGGCTGTTGGAGGTAATCTTTTCGGCAAAAACACTGAAATGCGCTGAAACAATATACATATAGAAATGCACAATTGTGGATGAACCAAACTAACGGATAGGAAACATGTGATGCTGATTGTCTCTCACATATATGTCAATTAATAAGTATTTCAAACTCTCAACCGATTCAACCGTGACAACAGAGTTTGGTAAGGCGTTCACACATGAACAGAACCTACCTGTGAAGCTGTTCTGCTTACAAATTAAACTGCCTATTTTCTACCTAGTTCCATAAAATGCCCCTTTACCTGTTAATCGTCATTTAATTGTAGATGTGCCAGTAGATGACCCGTGGTGTGGATTAGTTTGTAGCTAGCAATATGGTCTCTCTTGATATGTCTCCAATGGAGAATTGACCCAATCTGCCAGTACTTCCGAGTACTAGATTTTCCTGAGCCCCGAAATTCTCCCAGTTTCCCGTTCTTACCACTTGTAATGAATGCCAGACTAATAAGATATCCATTACATGAGAGACCATTGAACGCAACGCTGTCGTTCAATAGTTTGTCGGGTCATATCTGCGTGCACCTTTGGATATAGGTGTGAATGTGAACTGTTTCCAGCATTTCATTAAACGGCCGGTCAAAGAGTAACGTCCTTCCTATCACCGCAAATCACTGTCATACCGAAAATAAACAATTCGCCATCCCGCTCTTTTTCTTCACACCAGATCCCTTTGAGGTCTACTATGAGTGGATTTCGTCGAGAACGGAAGTCAGCAGGTTTGTCTACTTTATTTGACAATGAAGCCACGTTGGGGTTAAATTAGTACCAGAAAGTATTTTCACTGCTTACAGTGTGCATAGCAGATGAATCTACCTGTTGGGATTTATCGACTGAGAAGGGCTGAGTGCATTTTGAAGCCGCCATCCTCTATTGGAATGGCGGTGAGTCGGGGTTCTTTTAAACGCCCAGGCTAAATCTGACATCTGCATGATATCATCGGAATCAATGTTGGGCCGGACAACACTGAATGTTGTGACCGTATAAAGTTGCATCCACTTTGATCTGATGTTTCTAAACCGACCAACGTGTTACATGTTCCCACTAGGCAACTGTTGGCAGCTTGCGGATCAAGCTGTATACGCCTGTTCCATTAGTTCCTCTGTTAAGGAACTTAGTCACAGAAATTGAGACGAACTTACCCAGACTTAGAGCGTCAGCCGACACCGACGATTGATGCCAGTGACTGTTGGAGCGGCGAGACCAGTGGTTGATGTTGGAAATCTCCAGTGGTCTCGACCTTAAGTGACGACAACAGAACTTTCTGTAGCGGACACATTGTGCACAATAATGCCCCGAAGTCTACGTTCATCGTGTACATGAGCTTCAGATGACAGGTGCTAGCGCGTCCAGTTGTCCCGGTCACAGCTTATCGTAAATGGGTTCTCATTTCTGTCATGAATGGGTTGTTGCAAGGAAGTCAGCTATGGCATGAAGATTAACTCGCAAGGGACGCAACACGGGGGAGTAATTGGTGTCAGAGCCATTTCAAAGTCTATGAAGTCGCTTCCGGGAGATATCACGAAAATCAAACTGCTTATAGGGCCTCAAATATTCATATATGCCTTACTCCATCCAGTCTGCCAGCATTGCTGGACTAATCCCAGGCAGAATAAACACAACTATAGATTGACACACAACTATGGGATAGTTTGGCTGTGTCGACCTGGATTAGCTGGTACCCGTGCCTATGGTGTTTCCTCCATACTAATTTTTACGGTCAAAAGGCTGAAATTTTCACTGCTTCGTTTTGTTCATCTTTACTAGATGGATCGGCTGTAGTTGCGTGTTCCTAGGTCTTGAGTAGTTTAGTTGCAAAAACCTGCCTGATTGACGACGATTAACAGATGGTGGGTTGTTTTTCTAGTCCATAAAATGAGCCCCAGAGTCAGCTGGTTTACTACATGGTAGTAGCAGTGGCTATAACGCTGTGGTTCATGTTACTAGCACATAGTAAGCTGATGAAGCGAAAGCCGTGCACTCCTGTCGATCGGACTTGCAGCGCTTTTCTCACTAGGAATTGCGTTCACCGGTTTAGTAATACACAGATACAGTTTAGAATCTCACCGATTTTGCGCGGTCTCTTGTCACGGAATGCACACACTGGGGGCGTGATCAACTAAGCAACTTCTATGATGTAGTAATCTGTTCACTACAGGTACATCACGAACAATTAACAGTCAATCCCTCAAGTACACTTAGGTTTCCAACAGTCAGTTGCGGGGATGCTAGCAAGAATTCAAAGAAACGGTGCAATGTAACATTCTAGAGATAAAAGAAAGTAAGCAGCAGTTCACTCTGTGGATATCGCATGAAAGACAGAATCAAAAAGATAGTCTGTCTGCAGATTGCTCTCGAAGTGAAACGGCGGTTTGGGGTCATGTGCATGCAGGTTTAATTACAACACGCGGACGGTGATGACCATAAATGGGTGGAATGTCTATGAATGTCAATCAAAATTAGTACGTCGATTAGAATAGTGTTAGTACCCCAGTTACATTAAAGGGTTGCCGCCAGTAACAATTCACGAAGTGTACACCATAGGTTGGGAATTCCCTTTTACTTTCTTTCTAACTCATGCGCAATAAAACGACCGAATACATGACTGCAAACCAGACTGTAGACGTCCTTGCGACCGGAAGTGATAGGGTTGCCATGCTGGTAGACCAATGCGTTCACTGATTAAAATACTGATCAATTAAAGAGTGCGTTTGGCGTGCATATGCCTACAAGCGTTTAGCCAGTGGTTTGTCAGTTTCCACAGTAATACCGCATCTTGATTGATTTCACCACCGGAGATCACACCAAAAATCGATGCAATGGTCAACACGGTTGCCTCATGAACAGTGTGGCCATGGTTCTAGTCCAGGCAGTGGCGAGGATATGCACTACTAACGAGCTCTAACGAGAGCGAAACTCGAGTCTAGTGCTTCTTTGCGAAAGGGGCCGACTGGAAAGTCTATGTGAATGTGAAAGCTGCGATCGATTGTGGGTGATGTTCAATCTATATGAAAAACAAAAATCCCCTACTACTCATCAATAATCACATACCGCTCAGCAAGTCAATGATTTCTGTGATTTCAACTTGCAGAGAAGCCCTAGTCGAGGGGTAATCGATTGGAGTTAACAGACAGTAACTGCGTCTCATATCGAGACAATCGGGCAAACTGATCAGTACTCACAGGCGAACGTAGTTGAGCATTCACATATGCTAATTCGGTCATGCCTAATGTGAGGTCAGTGGTAGAGTGGTAAACGCGGTTGCCTCATGAACAGTGTGGCCGGAGTTCTAGTCCCGGCAATGACGAGAATATGCACTAATTACAAGTCAGATGCTTGTTTCCAAAATGGGCCGACTGGTGTGTCCTGGGGAACAGGTTTTCTGTGTAAAGTTTTCGGATTTTCACATGTCAGTTTCAAGAATGGCGACAGACATGTTAATTGTTTTAACTCATACATAACGAAAACTTTTGACGATATAACAAGTGTCACGATGGACCTTTGTCCAGTGAAATCGTTTCGGAAGTCGCGCCAATATCACTAGTTGCGTAACGAACAAACAGTGTCATGGTAACGTCATCTGTAATGCTTGTATGTCAAAGCTAGTCATTTCTTATTTATTAATGTAAAAGTTAGATGCTGTATGACGATGTGGATGTTGTCATTTGCCATAGTGAGAATGGAGTCTTTGCCCCTCTGCTTTAGCATGCAATCTTGAAAAATTGCCAAAATGTACTGAAGCTTGACAAGTGCATAATAATAGATGATTCCTTATCTAAAGTACAAGTAGGAAGACTACAAGAACTACACAACAACAAGAAAATTTAATTTTATGCCAGTCGTATAGCACAGCTCTCGGATAGTTTTCCATAACCTGTCCTACGTTGAAATATATGAAAGTTAGTTGGTAAGACGTCAACACTCAAAATAGGAGAACGACGGGAGGTATTTTGCTTTCATTCTGATTGCCGGTATGAGTCCGTGGCATGTGAACTTCAAGATGAATCTGTTGGTTCGAGAGCGTAATCAGTAAATTATGTAATAAAGTCCATAATTATGCCAAGTAAAACTTTTTGCATTTTGTGAGTTCTCATAGCTTATGCGGAGTAATAGATTTTTCCAAGAAGAGTGTTATTTTGTGTCGTAGTTAGTACACTTCTGAATAAAGTATTATGGATGGATGCTATGTCGCTCCAAAGTTGCCCTGTTTTTCTTTTACTTTGAGGGCACAATTTTCTGATTTATTCAAGGATGCATATGGTGGTTCGAAGTGAAATTCCTCAACTATCATTTCAAAAAACCAACCAAAATGAATCGAAATATGCAAAATAGAGAGAATAGATCACTGATCGTCTTCGGGAAGATTGTGACATTTACAACAAAGTAACAATGGTGAATTTTTGAACCGATCTACTGCTGGCTTAATTCGTTTCAAAGGTTGACGATTATCCGCACCGATGATTCGGAAACGTGAGGAGGTCTAATTTCTCTGTTTGCCTATTACTTTCTGTTGTCTAAAACACGTTGCACAACTCATTGGTTACACTTAAATCCACTGAGAGAAAGTTGATTTGATCTGTGCACACGTGAGAGACAACATGTAATAGATTTTCCCTGTTCACATTTTTATTGGTGTGCAGATGTGACAAAACGTTTTGGCAGTATTTATTGCTGATGTAGGTGAGCTGCAGTAGTTTCATTTAAATTTTCCATTAGTCAATTTTTCCTGCACTCATAAATCGTTCAACAAAATTGTTTAAACAAATGTATAGACAGGAAAGCATGACCAACAACAATCTGTGAAACTAAAGATTTAGGGGGTAAAGACTATGAATGCGGTATCAGTCGATTTGTGAAACAAGACAATGAATAACTGAAGATGAACAATCTGTTCTACAATCCGTTGTATTCTGTTCGAGAGGTGTCAATATTGTGAAGCTTTATGCGCATTCAGTAACTTCAAGTAGGTTTGGAATGATAATACGGTGAACAACTTAATGAACAATTCTAAAACTGCAGATGATGAATCATAAAGTTTGTTCTGCTTGCCAGCATTCTGTGTTTCTTTGGTAAGTTGCCGAAAATGTGATTAACATGGTAATCAAACGCATTGTCGAGTTGATTTAGCCTCAATTATATCTGTTTTGTTAAAGAAGTTATCAAAATTGCTTTTGTAAATTTAACCTCCTGTTGTCGTCGCTATTTGATCTGCTACGACAATAACGTGATCCTTTAATGCTACTGGACATATTTGTATTGTGTTTGAGTGCTTAACCAAATGTGAAAATGAGCAAACTGAGTTCATGATCTTGATTGAGACGGAGAATATTCATCTTAACTCGAAGTATCATAAAAAATGGAGTAACAAGGTTTTCTGTCATTCCAACCTGTGGGTTCCTGAGCGATAATCTAGAGCAACGGTTACAATGCATGTTGGGCTGACACTTCACCCATTATAGTTGAACATAGAGGTTTTTATCATAAAGTATACGACTTTCAATGTCGAATGCGTGACAACTTAAAAGAAGATGATGTAACTAATTGTCTTCTAAGTAATCCATGGGGGTTAACCCAAGTATTTTGTTAATGACAGTTAAAAGGAGCCAAAATTTCTTTGTTGAATTTAGAAGTCACTTGAAGTTTTAAAAGACTCCCTTTGAAATGGTGTGCTGGATGCCAGTTTCTCACTTTCTTAGCAATTCTCAGAAGCGCACCGCTTTGTTTGCAACGTGGGCTATTATACCCGGTTTGTTTGAATTACGACCTCCGTTTAGCTCATTGTTTGGTGAGACTAACATAAGCGACATTCGAAACTGCACCTTCCGTTCAAAGCTATCCAGCCGAGAGATTTACGTGGACAGCTGTAATTGTGACAAAATGCAAAGATGTGGTTGGCACCAGTACTTTTATCGTAAACAATAGAGCGAGAAACTAAGGTTTTGTATCAACTACTGACATGAATACCGCTCCATATGTATCGACCTTATCTAGTGTAACGCACGGTCGAAACCAGCAGGCGCGCACAGGTTGAATTTGAATTGTGTAACGGAGTGTGCTGCTGTGTTGTTGGGGCCTTTTTGGTTTACCTTTGTGTAAGTCGTGTGCATGGCTTACTGGGCCTTTGGCTCATGCTTGTTCATCTTGTTTCCGTTCACAGGAGTGTTATTGGAACCCCTACCTCGGAAGAACGCTGTCCCCTGGTGTCTCCACATTTTCTCAAAGATGGTCTGTAAGTGTAACGGACAGCCCGAGTAGAAACAGCCGGCTTCCATGTTACACTGGCATAATATCAAGTGGTTGACAAGACGCTTTTCTTTCTTCGTTCACTTTTTGTTGACATATATACTTCATATACAGCTTACCAGTTGTCCTACTAAAATGGATGCGACTTAATCAGTGTTGTCACTTCAGTTCACAAGTACTCTCTCTCTCGAGACGTCATGGAATAACAAGGCCGTGCGAGACTACTGGTCACACGTTGCACGCAGCTCGATAAATTGATCCGGAAATTATCTGAAACATTAGGCGAATGCTTGCAACAGTACAGGATACTCAAGTTCCAAAGGCCGTCAAAGTGAACTATACCAAGAACTTTGTGGATGACTATGACGTTTCTAATTGCCTCGGATGAATGACATCCGTTCATGAATCGATTTAATTAATTAGTATCTCAGAATAAGGCTGGTAATCATTCCGACATCCTCTTCTTTTTCAACAACGGACCATAAAGCTCACATACATAAATACTTTTTCACATCAGAAACCATTAGGAAACTCCTGAAGCCGAAAGTACGATTCCTCTTTTTCTGCGTAGTATTTGCCAACGGCTTCTTACTTATGAGATATTGTGCAGGTTCACTATTTGCTCTCTTTTAATACCACAGCTTATATAGTCAATTCATCTGGTTCGAAGAGAAATTTGATCCGGGGGTGAAACATCACAAATAGGCGTAATTGTCTGCAACTTAGTAGCTATTCTTTAATTGTTGAGCTCAAATCGGCTTCAAGCATATTCTGAAGTATACACATGGTTCGGTATGTTATAGCTGCCCATAATGTGTCCATTTGTCTAACATCCTCCTAGACAGTTTGTATACATTGATTTATTTCTGATGGTAACCAAGAAAGCCTGATTGAACTTAGTTTTACTTTACAAGCTACTACTTGTCTCCTTCTCATTTTTTTCATTACATACATGTATATGTACGACTTTCATGTTTCGTGTTATTGATTCCAACCATTCCAACATGCATGTATGAAGCAGTACATTGCTTCAGCTTGGCTTACACATTGTGGGCTTTACTATTTACATACAGAACGGCGTCCGGCTAATAAACCACTGACGACCAGTAGTTCAGGCAGCGCTATTTTTGAATATTCTCCTACTGTTTTTATAACATCAACCACCAGAAATGTACTATTACACAGAATAAAGAAAATAATTGTTGGTTTGGTCATTGGATAAGTAATTTTTGTTTTGTACTGTATACCCCCTGAATACATTTTACCCCATGTTTCCGTATCCATCCATCTGTTTCAAAGTGCATCGAGTATAAAAGTACTTGTACTCACAGGAATCAACCATGGAAGGGCGAAGTTACTACAACTGGAACGCAAACTAGATAGGATCGATCTACATCTGTAAATAATACATGTGGTCATAAATGATACAAGGTAACTAAACCGTAAGATGGGGTCGGATGTATTTCGTGCTGTTGCAATGGGGTATGACCACAACAGTTTTATTAATGATCTCCTTATCCTTATTGGATTACAAATATAGATAAATAAGCGATGCAGACTTATTCCCGGGTTGTTGGAAGACACTTTGGGATGCTCACCGGCTATTTTCAAAGATGAGCTAAAGTTTTACGAAACTTCCTGGTGATACGTACAATCTGTTCATCACACAGCACAAAATGTCTGGTTGTTGGAAAGGCGTGCATCACAAACCAAGGTAAAGTGCATCAAAACGTTGACAGGCTGAATGCGAACTTTTAATGTTAAATTATTTTTGAAAACATATTGCGTTGTAATTCTGATATCTCAGAATAAATGTCAGACCAGAAAATATAAAACGCAACATAACCCATGTTGATTTCTAGAGTAAAACATTCTTTCATCTATCAATAAAATGACGTTTTTATATCACCAATAATAGTGCAGTATTCAACCATCTCTCTCAATCAGCATTTTTTAGTAAAAATCTCATTTTACTTATTAAGTAAGTGAGCGTTGGTTATATTAATCAGGACTTTTATCTCAACCGTGACTCCACGCATGCTTCGTAGCAGACAGTTCTGTTAACGTATGTAGATGCCGAAAAGAACTGTCACTCATTAACTGAGTGATTAGTTCGGAAAGCATGTGTCTCATCCAGGTGCTCCGTATTTCTCTATCTTGAAACCGCTCACACGCTACCCCAGTGAATATTGTTCCACACAACTTCGCATCGTAATACCACTAACGACCACAACGAAATTGGCGTCTCTGTTAGTTTTCTGCTAATGTAACCTGTTCATGGAGACACGGAGTGTACGAACGAATGAATCTGTGACCGTACACATTCAGTCGAACATGAAAGTCTTTTGGTGTCTCACCTTGATGCTGATTTTGTTCAAGAAGTTGGTGATTGATTCTGTCTGCACCTGCTGTTTGAACAACAGCTGCTACTGCGTAAATATTGTTCACGATTAGAAAAAATCCAATACCAACTGCAAATTTTTCTGCTGATTGGTTTATTCCTCTACAGTAGCGTAAATTCCATTATTTGTAATTTGTTGGTCCGTGGCCGACACGCGACACGGCGACTGTCTGAATGCATTTGGGAGCACCATCCGGTGTGGTTAACTCGGGGCTTGGCCAAATCTTGCTCGTCTTCTATCGCCGCGCACCTAATGGAATCCAATCACTCAATCGATCCCAAGGAGTCATTCCGTCCTATCTATTGCACTCATGGATTACAACCAAAACGGGTCAAAGAGCGCCTGTTGGCAGTCGCAGAAGCAATAGCCATCCGCCTGCTCTTCCGTCACTATGTATTCAAAAGTGCTTCGTCAAAACACTGAATCTTCTATGGCCAGATGTCCACGTTCGGCAACAACAGATTATGTAATCAAGACCGCTGTCGTAACAGCCACCAATCGATGTGAACTTTCTGAAACTGATAACAATCCGTTCGATTCATTACCGTATATCTTCTCACATGATTAACCCATATAAATGTGTTGTATTTAGCCTGTTGATGAATCACCGAAAACAAGCTTGTTCGCTACACGTTCTTCTAATTACCAGTAAATAATTTGGCTGGTTTATGATTTTAGATGAGACCCAATCGTGAGATTGCAGCTAGATTCAAACCAGCAACAGAAACAACATGTCCAGACGCGGCAAGCGCTTTATTAGCCCAGATACGAAGCGACGCCAGGAGTTTGCAAATTTCACATTTGGACTCTATTCCCTATCCGTTCCGCTGTCTCGTAAGGAACCCACCAAATGGTCGATAGGATCGACTAACCCCTGCAATATTTCCCGAAAATTTCATGTTGAAATTCACCAGTGCCACTGTTTGGCATAGAAATTCAGCCCTGACTTCTCACAATCGAGTCTTATCTAAAAAGAAATAATGTAGTTGGGACGAGGAGTTGTGCAGACACTACCACCTCTCACATACAACCTGTTGCAATTACGTTGAACCCACAAACATAAAATAAAAAGCTTGCTAACTGAGAATCCTCATTTGATATTTTTAATAAATTAATTGAGCAGATTGCAACGTTACAAGCAAGTTCTGGTGTCCCTCCATATAAGTAT
This sequence comes from Paragonimus skrjabini miyazakii, assembly GCA_014338405.1. Lineage (NCBI taxonomy): Eukaryota > Metazoa > Platyhelminthes > Trematoda > Plagiorchiida > Troglotrematidae > Paragonimus > Paragonimus skrjabini miyazakii. The sequence continues at coordinate 95,069 of JTDE01000549.1, read as the reverse complement.
TTTTAATTGGTATTGTTAGAGAAAACCAAAACAGACGTTGTATGTTTGCTAAGTCTTTTGGAGCGTTCACTGGGGCACTTGTAGTTATTGAGCGACGGAGTCCTAATTAGCTTGAGCCATCCAGTTTGAACTATGTCAGGATGACGCAGAATGATTAACTCATTTTGTTCTTTCACCAATCTTAGCTTGGTTTCAAGCGGTCGACAAAGTCGAGCTTTAGTTTACTGGTGTGCATAATGATCAGAGCGGTTTGTTGATTACTGTGTGCTACTTTAGTGCGTGTTCTTGAGGCTGGTTACTCATTACAGTATAAGAACTGCCACAGTTGCACGTGAACACTGACAAGTTCCGCTGATACAATGTTTTCCTGACCACTGGTTTAATCACTTTTCTTGGATGCCCATTCCATATTATTGTAATCCATTGGGTATCATAAAAACTCATCCGAAACCGTAACCAAAATACACGTCATATCTGATAACGCTAGAACATCTAACATGCAATTATCATTAATGAGCATGGTGAAGAACACTTCTTGAGCCAGATCGCCTATCATTGCTAGTGTGTGTACACCCCCACAGGGGTGCACAGACGCGTCGCAATCTTTATATTGATTGAAATCCATCGTCTTGAAGAAGGTAAACAGGAGATTCATAATACTGATGTGCTATAATGGTCGTTTCATCCACCCGTCAGTGGAAGCCTGCGGAATCGTATCAAAACAGATCGTCATGTTGCAGTGAGTTCAGCTTCTACAACTGTAGTAACAGCGTACTGAGTCTTAGCAGTTTTGATGGTCTCCGCAAGTAAGTAGTCCAACACAATTTTAAACCCTTGTCTCATCACCTCCATAAATTCCAGATCAATTTTTGAATTTATGTCTAACGCGTGAAATCACTTACCATGGCCTGGAACTCAAAATTGTTTTCTGGGTGGTTTCATAATATCGTTTTAGTGCTCATTTAATCAAGTCGCGCATTCTCTTGCCGACTGTCATATATAAACTTATGAGCAGACCTTCCAGTTTATCCTACAAACATGACTATTAGTTAGCTTAAGAGATAAGGTATCTGTAAGATGCCTCAATATGTTACATAGCATCATCTAAAAACCGTTCTGGTGCCTATTGTATTAAAGAATAGCCTTTTTCTTGAGTAAGAAAACACCAGTGCTTTCTGTTTGTTTGGTGTCCTCATTTATTTGCCCAGTACCCATCTTAACTGGTCTTCAAAGAAGCATAACCTCTGTTCATTGAAGTAACCAGTGCCCTTTACTATGCTATTTTGGGTCACCTGTATCTGATAAGAATATCGGATATCTATCAGATTTTGTGATGGACCTTGATCTCAAGGCGATGCCTTATTTTACGCACTTGGCAGTCCAGAAATAGCAGTTTCGTACTACTGAATCCCAATTTCATTTTTTCTCTGATGTTTGAACTCATCCAATCGAGTTATGGTGAAACATTTTTAAATTTTGTCTTCTTTCATATACGCAGAAGTATGTACTACATGCCGTCAATAAAATCTGGTAAGATTTCAAATTGACGTTATATCAATTTTTCAATTTGTTCAACTTTAGCTTTTGCTAAAAACAAAAAGATATTGAAGATCTTTGTTTTGTATAGCTAATTTTGAATCGTAAACAAAGTTATTTAACTTTAAACGAGTGCTTGCCACTTGATTTTTGAAAATAAACTCACGATCAGTCTGATGTATTATCCAACCAATGGAAACACAGTTCTAATAAGTACGCTTTCCGAGTGACCCTAATGGAAATCGTGTGTTGTTTGCAAATGCAAACGTATGAAAACAAACTCAAAGATAGCAAATAGTTAAATACCACATTAAGTACGGACCAACTAGAGAAGGTTAGAAAAAGCTCACTGACAACAGACGATTCCGTCGAGCAGATGGCATCAAACCTTAGTTATGACCTTCCACAACGTGTTTATGCAACCAACAATTATACTAGCCGGTTTAACTTAAGACCTTTTTTGTGTAGTTTACAACTCAACATTGTGTTTGCTTCAGTATAATGTTTCTGTTTACACTGTTATTATGTATACATTTTTACACATTTTTATTGATGTGCACGCCGCTTTGGCGTTTAATGTGTGCATCGTGACAGTAGTTTAAACAGAACATCTGTCAGCAGTCGAAATTCCCTCATCAAACTATCTTCCGCATGCATTTGTCCAAAACTTTACCACACTGTTTAAACTATTCCGTGTGTTTGGTGTGATCCGGTGTAAAGTTTAAGAGATTGAGATGATATCAGATCCACGTGGCTTCCTGGTATAATGAACACTCCATGGTGACATGATTTTCTGAAAGTGTTGTATTGGAGAAAGTCATTAATTTACTGTTGACGAAAGTGAGTAAACCGCTTCAGTCTCATTAGATGGCTGAGTGATGAACGTTTCAAACGGAATTACCGTTCTTCTATGTTCACATTCAATCCGACGCTGCATTGTGACGAGATTCAGCTTTGTTTGGATTCGTGAGTTATAAACACCTAACAGAGGCTAAAACACGCAGACAGTTTAATTACTGCTTGTATCGCTTACCAACCGCACCACTGACTTTTGCAGCATAGCTTGCAGTAGGTCTGTACATATAGTCGACGTGATTCATGTTCATAACACAGTTGTTTGGAAGAACTCATCTTTCCTCGGATTATCACAGTGGAATGAGAGCGGCTGAAACAGGCTGAAATGATCACCTTCCATCGGACATTCCGCAAACATATTCGTCCTTGGTTGGACTTATCAGCGAGAAGCGGCCAGATTATTCTTGAAACCATCATCTGTTGCACTACGGGTCTACATTCCTATCCTCAAAGTCCCAAGGAGACTGGTCAGTACCTGCTGTTACGATTAACAAACATCAATAAGAATCACTGCCGTTAAATGTTCGGTAAGTCACATCAGTTACGGCCATAAGTTTTCCTAAGTTCGCAAAAGTGTTAGTTAGTGTTTTAGGTCGGCAAATTTATAGCATACCACTAATCAAACAGTTTAAAATCAATCAAATCTATTCACTGAATTCTTTGTAATGTTCGGTCAAATAGCAGAGCATTCTTCAATCAGATGATGTGTGAATTATAAGTTTGTTAACAACTTATTCATTTTTCCGCTAGTTAAGGGGAAACTATGTTCGTTCTAAAATAAATCGCGTTTTCATCTACTTCGATAGCAGACATTCAGATAGATATTTCATTTAACTGGACCAGAAAAGACTCAATGGACCCGATTTTCATCTATCTTAGAACACATCCAGATTGTATGCCCTTGCCCAACTGAGAGGTGGTCTCGAACTCAAGTGTTTTTGACTTCACTGTGTCCAACATTTACCCAGCATCCATATTCCACTAATTCTTAGTAGTCACAAACTACCTAGCTCTAGTAGTGCTCATTAGCAGAGAAGTCAAGCGGTGCAGAAAATGACAGAACGCTTGCCTATACTTGATAACATGTTTCCTTCCGGACATAGAACTATTTGGAGAATGCAGCTAGCAAGCCAAGCGGACAATATAAATTTGCCAGTATCCACCAGATCAACGGTTTCAAACACATCCACACTAATGCTTCTTTTAGGAACAACGATAATATGAAAATATATTGTTGCCAGAATAGATGGATATTATCCATTCTAGCAACCTATTCGTTCGTTTTACGTTTCATTAAACCGTAATCCAGACAGACTTCAGATACTAAGAATATCATCGTCAACTTTTGAATTAACTTCAATCACATAATTTGTTTGATTTTATGCACGAGCGAATACAAGCTATGAGGTAGCTGAGATTAAGAAGCAGAGGCAAAGTCATCGACAATTACGTCTGTTGTCCAAAAACGCGATCGCACCTGTTGATTTCAGCTTGTTCGATTGAGGTGTTGAAACTTTGAACAATTAAACTCGGTTTTCTAATTTAACTAACAGGTTAGTAGCATAAAGTATCAAATAAATTTGGGCAGTCTTCTTTCAAGAGAGTAGTTGAAGTCTGGAATGCACTCACAATTTATCACACCTAAGGACGTCAAATGTTTCATGCTACAGAGAATACGGACCTCTAAATTCAGTCCCATTCGATGACATTAGCAAAGGCATCAGCGCAATCGGTATGGTAATAAACGGCATTATCAGATTTAATTGAACCACATTTTCATATTTAAAGCAACCACGAGTGATCGGTATTGTTGATGTGATTTAGTCCTTTACTGAAGTCAGGACAACGAACAATAGATCATAGTATTGTTGTGAAGGCATTACGATATACTGATATATTTTTGCCAGTGGCCCCAACTTGTACATCACTTCATATGTATTCAAAAACTATCAAATACTTACAGAGTAGCGTTTCCAATAATTGACATGACTTGATCCATTGATGAAGAATCGCACACTGTGTTTTTCGATCTTGTATATGTCAAAACCACAACGGGATTGATAGGACCAAATGTCCCGACTTTTCAGAGTAAGACAGCTCCTGTTGGCGTCTACAGAGAAAAAACATTTTGCCATTCACCGTTTTAGTTTGAAATCAGTAGGTGAAAAACTAGAACTGTCATTGCGCAAAACGACTGGCTTAAGTTCTTATGACAGAATCGCTTGACACGGTTCAATGTCTAAAAGTCTACTAATAGTGCTTGTGAACAAATGTTCTACCTTTCCTATGTTCATCATCATCCACACATTTTTGTGTAGCGAGAGTGCAACTATAGGTAACGTTTAGGGTAAATTTTTCGATGTTTCCGCCAAAAACTTTTACCACTAGATAAGTGACTAGTCGTCAAGCAAAACGTCCCATACTTGGCTATCCACACGTAGGAAATAATAAAGTTGCTGGTTAGTTGCGTTGTTTAAAAGTGTACTGGTCCTAATTTGGGGTCGCTTTGATGTCCCAGGATCGCCATAGGGTTTCCTAAATGATTTTCACTGAGTGGGCATCCCGTTGTTCGTTTGCCATACCGGACTGAATTTTCATCGGAAAAAAATATGAGAAATTGGTGAAGTGCTTTTTACAAGTAGTTGTTAATTTTAACTTCGGCAAAAATTTCCAGTTTCTCTCGATAGAAATACAGGCCATTGGGGGAAAAAGGAGGCAGCATTGAGGTTGTTACCCAGCTATTAATCACTTCTAATGTCGGGACTCGAGGCGTCAAACATGAACAATGAACTGCTGCGGTATCTTTCGGTAAGTTAAAGAAACTAAAACGTATGTATTTAACGTGTGTTTACGTTATAAGCTTAATAATGTCATTAGCACAAATTTGTGTCCATTTCATCAAACATAACCTACTTCTGTAATGGCAGACATTTTGTTGTTTATGAATTTTCATTTAATAAATTAATTATGGATGTTTATTCGTCGATAACTGAAAGTAGGACATCCGCGTTTCCAGCAGCCTAAGATTGTACAATCTGAAATGTAAACGTGTGAGCTCGAACTCAAACTATCAATCGCAGGTTATCGAATTTCCTTGCAACCAGCTAAGCGAATACCGTATTAATGTAACCGACTCTCGTTTGATCTGCTTTCACTGGGGCACTGACAAAGAAGGTTATTGCATAAGTATTCAGCCATCCACCGAGCAATCATTAAGGGGTGGATAAAGGACAAACCTAATTAGGTTTTCAGTAACAGTTTTATTTCTTTGTGTCAGAAATTAGACTTTAATATGTCAGCGGCAATTCTAGTATCAATGATATACATCTCTGATGTTTGGTTCGTGTCAGTTGAGTAGCGCAACTTAAAATTGTCCACTATTATTAGGAGAGCGGATACCTGGCCATTAAAGCGTTGTGAAAACGTACTAGAATGAACCTATTATCATATCACTATTATTGAAAATGTGCTAGATTATGAATAGTGATTAAGTCCAGTTGAGAAACGAGTCGTTTTTTGACGTGATCAATTTTAAGATTGTGGTAGTCACTTTCTCACAACTTAAGACGTAGGTACAAGGCTGGAAGACATACACAATTTAAAACACGAAGAACACGGCTAATAGCCAAGTTAAACAGACCATTTACAACAAAAAGAAGGGGCCTCAGGAGAAGCGCTATTTATCGGATCCACTCCGTAAAATATATTTGGTCTGGATTATGGCAAGAGTGCTAGTGATTGAAATCATTAAACGTCAATAATGAGATGTGCACAAAGCATCTTTCACATTGGTTAACAGATATAATCGAGTTTGGTTAGTCTGGTGATGGTAGTTGAGTCAAGGAAATACTTGTATAATACCTTACTCCGTGTCTTGCAACAACCCAACTAGAATCTATAGTAGCGATCTAAAGCAACGGCAATTATTACCTAGAGGAAGAACACACTTGCACATGTCGTTGCCTTGTGTTAAACCATACCGTATGCAACGAACAACGTACCGTAGTGATGTGCTGGAAGATTACGCTCAAGCTCGGCTCACTCTTCTTTAAACTGGAATTTTTAGTTTATGTTCATTAACCGTTCTTGGAATCGATTGGGAAAGTAAAGATGCGTATCTTCTCTGCAAATTATTTGTTCTTGGGATACCAGCGAAGCCTCAGACAGCTGTTTTGATATTGCTGTGTCTCATTAGCGCACATGCCAGAGATTCGAATCTACCACTTTTGACCACCCCTCAACTTGTAGTTCACACACTGATATATCAAACTACGGATTTCGTACAGAAGAAAGAAAATTGATTTCCATAGTGTGCTTTTTTCTCCCACAAGCAGAACCCTGTCAACCGTTTTTGGCTGGGTAGAAAATCAGCGGTTTACGGCCTGAAATTTACTTGCAACCCCATTGTCCGTAAACCTGTGGTCCAGTGGATAAACTTCTGGACAACCACTTGACGTTTATTCGCGAGTCGTCGTTTCGATTCTTCGGTGCGTGTGCTGTTGGCCTGACACAGCTAGGTTGATCCTGCCATCCGCTGCTTAGTTTTTGGTCCCTTGGACTAACTTTTTTGTAAAAGCCACTCCAGACCACTCTGGGTTCGTCGTGGAGGCTATTTCGTCAGCTACTCAACCACAACCAGTTGATCAGTCTTCGCCGGTGAGAAGAGAGCGCAACCCTCAAGCAAGCATTACCCGATCTTTTATTAACATCGCCTTGGGTCTTTATACTTCAAGAATATTTTTCATTATTTGTTATTTATATAGTGTCTTCGCGGACCTAGAAAATGCCCGGAGGCAGATTCTATCATTACTGTTCGACAGCTGGCCCGATTATCACTATTCCCAAACCATGCATCAGCACACTCCTCGGTAACCCTGCTAGATAAAGCTAACTTGCAATTTTTTGACACAACAAATTACGGCAATTGTGTTTTTAACAGCTATAATCTTCTGGTGTCTTGATCTTGGACAGCAATAGTGGTTTGGCAGATATGTAGAAATTGTGAAGTCTCAACCGCTCAACGTAACTTTCTTGTTGGTGAGAGAGAATGAAACTGTTGTTCACTGATTATTATTGAGAGAATATGCCACACAGTAGTGTGCGGTCCCTTTGGCTGTTTCGAACTTAGCCTAGGTTAAGACTGTTCAATAGGGATTAGTTTTCATAAGTACCGCTTTCTGATTGTTACTCACTAACAACAGTTTACATATTATGTATTGAATCCTTTAATTCGAAGGCCATAGGGACATCAATGGATGCCGAACGATTGCAATGCATTCAAGACCATTTGAAGTGGTCAATGTCTCAATAGTCGTTTAGATTAGCCGTCCCCTAATAGCCGGCATATTTGGTAATCGAAAGCCCATGTCCTTTCATGAGAACAACCGACGTGGGTTAACAGAATGTAATCATTTATGTAGACTACAACAGCATCTCTACAAAAGTAAGTCCAAAGGCCAACAAGTAAAGTGGAGAAAAAGAAGCAACTCCAATGGTTTTCATGGTCCAAATTCATCACCGCGGCAATGTTTCGTTTCAAGGAAGGATGTCTACCGCCGTAAATAGGTAAACTGCACTCCAGTCTCTTCTGCTTGTAAAAATGCGTGGATGCCTAAAACCCAGTTATAAAGTTTTACTACATTTAGGTATTCAGCATAGAACTGTGACCAACCAGAACAACTCGAATCTACACTTGAGCACTACATCAGGCGGTGCAATGAGGGCGCGACCACCTTAGGAGGAGGCCGGTTCTTTTGTCAACCCCACAGTGACCAAAGCCTCTTAGGAAAATTTAAAACTTTCTAGCAACTGAATAGAAGCAAACACTAGGTTCACGACTGCTATTTCACAACTTCGAACTTCTGCTGCACTTACGACCCTGCATTTGTGCAGTGGAGTAAGCAGTAAGTAAGCGCGCACTAGACGTGACCAGGAATGGCTTGTAGTCCAGTGAGAGACAACTCAAATGGGTTTTTTCAAACATCACTTTCACAAGTCAGCTCCGAAGCAGAAATTCTGTTAACAAACGAGTCATCATTTGGGAATTTGTGTTCATATGCCATCTTGAAAAGCGTGTAACAGAACTAGCGAAACAGTCATCTATACTGTTTAACTGTTTCATATCTACTGGCCGTCTGCAAACAATTTACAAAAAATTCACGACAGTCCTCTGTACGTAGATGTGTGCAAACAGGACACAGAAACCTCTCGAACGACTACTTTGCCTCAATTGGACCCAAGACAACGAATTTTTATTCCACCTGTTTTTCTGACATAAGGCGACTGAAGATTGCATCGCGACTGAGAGGCAACAGATATTCCGTGATGGATAGTCATACATCACAAAAATACTGATTGTTCGTAAAGTTTGGATCAAAACTGTGAAAGTAGAATGAAAGATGCACCCATAGATTCTGACAATTTATGATGGTGGTGAGTTAGAACTAACTCATAGATGTTTGCAGGTTTAGCACTCCAATACACGCCTCTGCCAGCTCCTCTCGAATATAAGCCCAGGACCCGAACTTCAGCAAAGCTTTCTCCATTCAGCTGTGTTGACCACTGCGTCATTAACCTCAAACTAAGTATGATCAAATAATCAAATGAAAAAGCTCTGCCACATTCATTTGTACGTACTGATCATATTGCCCGATCGCCTCGAAAGCAAACATAGTAACTGTCCCACTCACTCTAATGGATGATTTCACGGTTTCCTTGATTAGTGCATTTTCGTAGGGAAACTTTGTAGGCATAAGATACACAAAAACTTCCTTGATCAAATGTCAAGTTAAACAGTCATTGTTCAGGCAGTCTACCTCAATCGAATTACCTCGGCCGAATTATCAACCATACTTTTATTTTTCGGCTTTTAAATATTTTAAATCTATGATTAATCAATAAAAGAACAACGAAGAGTTCTTGCGAATCTTGGAATATGCAAAAGAGTTCGAGTTTCTACAAGTTGGTTTGAGCAGTCATAAACCATGAACTTTAGAAAAAAGATGTCACCCAGAGTGCTCAAAACAAATCAGAATAGTTAACACCGTTTTTTGAATTGTTGACATGGCATACGTCGACAATCACAAACGGCACCTCGAAGCCTAAAAACGGACTATTAAATTAACTACAACTTGCGCTTCGAGGTCTAATCACGGTTGTTAGTTATTCATCATAATACATTTTACTTAAGGTACAACGTTTTCGCTTGGAAGTAAACATATCCTAAGAACGATTGGTTGCTTATTAATAGAAACGTGTCAATGCAAGTCATGGTGTTCATGGACACTTTTTATCAAGAAAGGCTGTAGATATTATCAATACAGTAATGTCACATTATCAGAGAGTTCACAATCATTCGCAAATGAGGTTGGGAAGCTCTTATGAATCTTGAACTTCCCTGTAGCTTGGAGGTGCTTAACTCGAAACACTATCAAGTACCATATTTGCAGCTGGATCGGTTACGAGTTTTATAACCAAGTTCGCATTAGAACTATGGTAAAGACAACCCGTGCTACCAGTTAGTTACTCAGCTGTCCGAACGTTGGCAGGTCAGCAGACGTGAATAGTCACCAGTATATTTTTAGGTTCGTTGCTAATATGACTGCGTTTCAGTAACCTTTTCCTAGTTCTCTTCTTAGCAAAACGTCCTTCACATTTGTAAAACAGGTAGTACAGATTTTTCTCGTTAACTAAACCAACATTAGAACATTTAAACCTCTACCAATGAGTAGCAATGTTGAAAATTATTTTCTGTAATCAACCAAACTGAGTAACCATGAACCAACTTAAGAGAAATGAGATAATTTTGCACATGCACTCGCATTCTAATTGTAAAGTAACCTTCCAAAAACTGAGTATATACAGTCAGGTACGACTACACACGTAAACCCTATGAACCGGTTTAATATTCGCAAACCGTATTCCCTGTTTCTTTGGGGATGCTCGCTGTTAGTATATTGTGATTACGAACGTATCTTATACACACGGAAGTTCTCTGTTGAAATGCTTATCCGTCTGCTTCTTTTCTAATGAGCTGCCGATATCACACCTAAAACTAGACCGCACACTGTTTTCAGAAATCGATCGTGCGGCGTTCTTCACTTTGTTTGGTCCCAGTGTAACACACAAAACAAGGAAGATACAGTTACCGGAATAACGATTATCAGGATGATAGATACATGTTTCACAAACATCCTGTGGCGTTTCAAACAAGCGCACATGTTTCCAACCAGAGTGCCACCACAATGTTGCAGATCAATAAAACACCACCGTAACAGAGAAGATTATAACTGAGATAACATAATTGTTCCTCTATCCTTCGAAGCAGTAAACACTTGGATTTTCAGTAGAGTGATTCACTGAAGAGAATTCAACTAAATTACTTTTTGTCAACTAAATTTTATTCACTCATTAATAGTTTGTTCCCCGTAGGAATGAAATAAATAAGTCATTTTTCAGTTAGTATTCCTATGCGATAGAAATACCAGTATAGAAGGGATAAGGAAAGCAGGCTTTTGTTGTCGATACTTTACCAATGATGAGGATACTAGCGGGATAACCCACATTGCTGCAACGACGAATATGATCGACGTATCCGCATAAGACATTTGTAGATGCTATTGTCACGTTTGATAGCTGCCTTGATGGTAAATACCAAATATTCCGGCGGGGTTTACTGTCATGCATCGCACAGACCAGTCTTCTAAAATTAACGTTATATCCGTTAATTCCTTGATTATGAACATAACCTGATTATCTGTTTTAGGAAGCTAGAAAAATCACTTATCTATCTAACGTGACCTGGACGAGTAGTGTTTCGATCTTGTTGGAGCTAATTAGCAGTGCGTAATGCTGTTGTAGCCAAGGCTTACTTTCAATAGACAAACGTATCGATCGCTACGTCAGTAAAAAAGCACCCTGCAGTATGTCAGTGCAAAGATAACAATCATTTGTGGGTGAAATACAACTTATTTTAGTCGAACTCATCTCCCTTTTGCCCAGCAGTAATCAAGATTGTAACCAACCCGGTTAATCACTTTCGTGATTTTACTTCATTGAAGATCCTAAGGTTGTGGCCAATGATTTGGGTTACAGGACGGATACCGTTTGCCTCTGAGATGACTGAGCTATCCGAGTATTATTTCGAAGCGAGTACGGGTGTGCTTTTTATACGGCAATTCAGTAGTGCATCATTTGACGTCAATGGTAGAGTAGTCAAGGCGGTTACCTAACGATCGTATGGCCCGAGTTCTATTTCCTGTCGTGATAAGGGTATGCATCAATGAAGAGCTCTAACAAAAGCGACATTAGGGTCTAACGCTTCACTTCGAAGAGAGGTTTACTAGAATTTCAGCAAGAATGAGAGAGCAATCATCGTTTCTAAGTCAAACCCAGATGATAATGAGTGAAACCCTTAGAGATCTCATAGATTGTGTAAACTATCGACATAAGCCTGGCACAAGATTGTGCACGGGTTAAGGCTGTTCGATATATATATTTCTAAGACAGCTTGAATATTCAATTTTAAAATTTTGAATGGAAAAACAAATATTATGCGTTGAAGTTGAATCTACAAGTTGGCCGGTTTATTGCAGACCAACATAGACTTTACTGTAAGTAAACTTTCTGAGCTGCACAACAGTTGCTCACAGACGAGCGTTGTTTAATATGTTTCTCCATCGGGCTCGAGCCACTTGCATCCTGGATACAGTTGATGAAGAAGAAAGCCTCTGTACAGCGCATTCCGACGGAACAATATGCTGGACGTAAAGCAGAAATAACCAGTAGCACCAGTACCAGAAAGAAAAGTATGTTCTAGCCTGTTTTGAGAAGGACAAAGTTTTCTGCACCGAGTAGCCCAGAATCCCAAAGCATCAACTTAGAGGGCCAATAACGCTGCGGAAGCAAATGCACTGACTGAAACCAGAAAGCTACCAGTTCCACCTATAAACAGGAGACATCTATCAGCTTCTACCAAGAATACATTATCATGCCCCTAAGTAGCTAACTAATAGTATGTCTCAGGTGATCACGCAAATCGAATATCAGAGTCATAATGCTAGAAACCCGCCACCGCGTGGATTCAAATTCGACGTTCAATGTGACTGAGAGTATCAGAACTTATTGATGGCCCAAATTCATGAAAACATTACTAACTTTCAGTCGTCAACCACAATTTAGTGTGCAAAAGCATATAACTGCGATGCTGAAATTACTATGGTTTTAATGCGCTCGAAAAAACCATACGTTTGTTATCTGGTTCACAATTTGTTGCGTTTTTGAACAAAGTTTTGTATTGTTCAGGTCACATGTTATGTGACCACTGAGAGTATGTGAAGTCGCAAAATATTTGTTCTCCATCCAAGATACAAATGGGTGAGCGGTATACAAGAAATTTGTTTGATCTATATATGTCAATGCTTTGCGGTAATACAGAATGACGATAATAAATACGCGCGGATGACAGCTTACTCAGGTATTGATGTACTAGTGTAGGTGTGTAAGAGTGCTAAGCGTAGATGAGACACGTGATTGTCATTCAATATGGCGCTAGAATAAAGCAGTGAGAAGACGCAAATCATGTGATGTTCTCCGGAATAACTTTTCGCACATGCTGATCACACATGGACATGTAACTAATTTTAAACATTAAGATAAGGTTCCATAGGGCAGAAATAATGCCTTAGGGGATTAGACAGACAGACACGGAAATGAAAATTAAACAAATGGGGATACTGACTACCAGGGCAGTTGCAACGCCAACACAAATTGTTTTTGAACACACAGGGGGATTATGACGTCTAATAACCAAAACCTCAGCAAACTGGAGGATGCGTTTTCAGTGGCGTCGAAAAATCGCAGAGAATGCGTTACAAACCTTTACCTTGTGTCCCGTTCAGATTGTGTTTTGCTATTGATGACGCTGAGTGCCGTCCATCGGCCTCTATGCACACACCCGGTGTTTCTAGTTGTGTTTCCAGCCATTTGGGAACATGCTTCTTGATACGAGAAGCTAGCTGTCGGTTTGTCCTCCCTATTTAATTCATACTGCAACTAAATGAATATTTGTATAAACAATGGGATGTGACACACGTAGGCTGTTTGCTCGTAACCGAGGTGACTGGTAAGGCCTTCGTTTGCTGTATTATGTATACTTTTACAACGTTATAAGATCTGGATACAGTAGCTGTCAGACGTCTTTTTGTCATTGTTGTTTCCTGTATCCCCAGAGTAATGGCACCGCTATATTTCTTGATATATTGCAAGGGGTACTCGTTGACCAGCAAGGTATCCCTGAGTGTGCTTAATTCTTGTAGTAGATTATCATCTGTGCATAGCTTCCGTGCTCTGTGGAAAAGCGTTCGAACAAGGCTTTTTTTATATCGAACTGGACAAAGGCTTCCAAAATATATATACTGTTCTGTCCAGGTATGGCGCTACTTGTCTTCACAGGGTTTACATTTTAACCGTGGTTAGATAGGATTACAAATGGTTTGTTCTAAAAGGATGCGAGTTTATCTTATATAGCACCCTGTCAATTGCTTTCATAACGACAATCCACAATCCGTTTTTATCTCCTTCCATTAACCTGAATCCAGTTATTATGACGTTTATTATGTTGAAGATCTCAAAATCTGCACACATTTGATGACCGGCCTTGGACATTTCTACACAACGCTGAACCAGAAACGTAACACATGGAGCTGACAACTTCATAGTTTCAAGTTCATAGTTGTTGGAGTTTCTTACTATTGCGTCATCGCGTAATCGTATGGTTAGGATGGCGTTCCACTACTTGAAGTCCTACTTTGTCGAGGAATGACCGATAAAATATCATCACGACGTTTTATCATTGTTAGCTCGTGATGTTATAGCAAGTGTACATAAATGATAATCAAAAACGGAATGTGCCGTTCACAACCTCATCCAATTCAGAAGGTCTCTTAATGTGTAACACAAGTAAATGTATTACCTGAATTTAGCTTACAATTGTGTACTTACGTCTCGCGTTGTACTGAACTGTTGCCGCTTGATCTGCCTGTCTTAATTCCCAGTTGCTAACCAACGAAAGATGAGCTTCCGGTAGCAGACCCTAAGTTGTACTGCAAATAGATAACCCATTCCGAATGCAAACGGCATGCCTTATCTTTAATGGTTGGGACCACCAACTCCGGATTTTTATCTCTCTAGACATATATTCTGGCAGCATACTTATCCACTTGATGTTGCACTAGACATCGAACCTTACATAAGTGGATCGTAACATGGCGACAGAGTGAATGACCTCGGAGGAACTACTAAGTGCAGCACATGAATATGGCTCTGTCATCAAGGAGATTCGTGAAATGCTTTCAAACCGAGATAGATTATAAAAATAAACGTTTTGTGTAATATTTAACCGTAATATGATATTACCGTTTATACGACCTAATAGGACAGTAAATTGAGTAATGAAATGACTGTAATTGCATTCATATTTTTGTTAAATTTGTGATTGTATGGGTTCCATTCCTGTACATATGCGACACACTTCACCTCACATTAAAATCGGCTCCACTCAGAATACAGTCAAACACTGTGTGACCACGAATGGTCTAAAAGCTCTCACGAATAAGACCGACAGTATGATATACGGTCAGTCATACTCAGCTTCATGTTTCTGTGAAAACTAACCTTAGCACCTCTTTCAGCTCTAACGTTTCGCCATCTTGATCAACCAATCAGTGTTCGTGTAATTATCGCCGCCACAAATTGCTCCAAAACCCAAAGATAACCACTGAATCCGGTTGTTCCAGTTTTGACTGGCCTTATGTAACTTAAAGCTTACCCGAACGCCAAACTGTATGAACCAAACCGTCACGCACACTATGACACCACTGGAACTGCAAACAAAATTAGGTAGTGTACAACTGATAAGATATACCGGGGATATTAGATAGTCTGGCTGACCAACAGTTGAATTATCATCAGTCGACAGAAACAGGTGTGTGAATGCCAGCTAATTGGGAACTGCTCTGTATTTGGCCTACGGTATCATATTGAGTAGCACGTAGTGGTTATGTCTGCATCCATCGCACTGGCTGGAGCAAACGAACTGCGTTGGATCAATCTAATGCCAGTGTGAAACAAAAACTAGGATAAGACGAGGTCGCCATGCCAGTTCATACTTACGGTCATTTTATTCTACGGTGGTCAATCACTCTGCAATATCTAAGGCGATGCAATGTTTGGCGTATTTATCTGAGACGAGAGCTACCCACTTATCACTTACAACGCAGTTCTGTACATCACGAAGAAGTGTTCACTCAACCTTGTTGTAGCACCTCACCATCTGAAAGTGCAGCAGGTGTTTGGTGAAGTGTACGAGGCAATAAGCAAATGGTCCCGTACATCAAGTGGAATGATCTGCATTTTCTCAGCACCTTCATCGAATGATTACGTAGGATGTGCCACTTAGTTTGGCTTTACACTGACAACAGAAAGGCGATGTGTACTTATGCTTTTTCACGAATAAGCCGTTCATAATTTAACATTTGACATCTGTTGTTGCGTTGGGGTGCGTCAGTCTGGAAAGTATGGGAAAAGAAAGCACTAGACGTGTCGTGTCCAGCGACGATAGACGCAAAGTGGTTGGACTGCTCAAGAAATGTACACAGAATGATTCTCACATCACACTGTCAATGCATTCTAAATGCTTCAGTGAACGTTAGAATAGCGTTGGTCTGATCTTGTCCCAACGACAATTTTTACAAAGACTTGTGAGGCTCGCCGTCAAGATAATGAACTCTAACCCTTGTCTAGTTCAAACAAGTATGTGGCTGAGTTAGCCAACCGCCTACGTACGACACAACTCACGAATGCCGAGAACTGAACGAACACAGGTACACTAGACACTCTGAACAACGAATTCTAAGATGATGTCACAGAAACGGATGGTTTATCTTTCCAGATGCACGAAACTTCACCTGCAGATCTGCGCTCATCTTGGGCCATTTCGCAAGTTATTTCACGTTAAGTTTCATTGACATATCGCAAGTGAACATAGTTATAACCGTTTTGTGAATGTTCATTAAAACTTAACAGTTTTGTCTTCTGACTAACGCCTTCAAGCATGGTTGCAAACAGCACGCTCTCCAATACCGGGTGAACGGCTATTCATATTTACAGTTTCTTCTAAGTAATAAATCTTCTTGGACACACTTCTGCATACAAGTATACTCAAGTAGACTGGGAAGGCATTGGTTTGAAATGTTCATGAACTGATATCGTGAATCGTTTCAGTACACTTCAATTGATCTAATTCACTTAAAAGCTGGCGGGTAATGCTACATAACGGAAGCCTTTTTATTTACGGCCAAACTGCAAGTTGTTAAGCGGTCCTTAAATTGCACATTTCAGGACTTTGCATCCGCAACGTGAGATTATGTGCATCGTTGCTTTGGGATAGCGCGTGTTACAATTCTGTGTCATGTACAGCAATCGGAAAAACCAATGAACATAGTAGTTGCCAATAAATTAAAATCAACTTATTCACAGAACTAATTTCAAGTTATGGCATGTCAAGACTTTATATGTAACACTAATGCTACATACGCCAGGCTTGATTAAATAAGATGCGTATAAAACTGCTTTCGGGTTCAAGGTTTAAGCTCGGAAAATCCGATTGGCACCGACCGCTCTGAAGATAGTAGTAGCGCCCTGAAAAGTTTAGACTATCTGGTTGATCTTTTATAGAAAATTTTTTTAAAGAAGTCGCCCACTGTAACCACACTGGCCGTATAGAGCTTGTGATGCTATGTCACATGTTACGAAGGTGTTTTCGGGAAATGCTTTCACCTTCAGTTCGGCGAACTGCTTATCAACTATGCCAGCTTTAATACACGAATGCGGAACACCGTGGTAAGGTAGTAACTGTATGTTGCACATATATATACCCGATGATGATGACCGAAATAGCTGCTCACAGTATTGACGTTTTTTTTAGCACTGCGGGTATAATTATCTTCAATCAGCATAATGTCATAAATCTCTTGCGCATAATAACACTCATCAGAAACCATACATCTGAATGGATTAGTATTTTCTCTCGACTGAGGTTACTGCCGATACCATACTAATCTGTGCATCGGATACGGGTAGTTTCCAACTTATGTCATAAAAGCAAACAGACAATTAAATTGCGCATTAATCAGATGTATGATGAAATGGACTGAACAGTTAGAAGGTCAGAATGTCAGGCTGCTTAGGCACCCAGTCTGAATCCTGTACAACACCAGATTAACGTTGTTTAAGTGTATTTAGTTGGTCATAAAATTATCGCTAACCCGGTGTTGTGCGTTTCGTTGACCTATCTATACTCAAAGTTAACATTCAGATTTAGTCACAGTGTGTTCTGTGTCATTTTGAGTGATGCCTAACTATTGGCACGTTAACGCAGTTATCTAGTTGTTTGTTACAAAGGGTGCATTGAATCAGTCGTTACGTTTATGTGAATTCACAAGATAATAGGCTGATAAATGTCCACAAATATCCTAGTAAACAAGAAGGCGTTTAATTGACTATAACGACAAAAAATAGAGGGTTTATTACAAAGACTTTGTGCGTGCTTACATCGGAAACCCTGAACAAAGGTGTTTTTCTTCACATTGCGATTTGCTCCGCGTTAGATATGCCAGTCCATATTCATCACAAATACCCTACAGTTCAATTATGTTTAATGTTTTGCACACATGATATCAGTTTTTACTTACTACATCAGAATCGCGTAAACAGATTGTACCTCACTTTGGATATTGATTATGTTGCGGCTCCAGCAATATGCGGATTTGCGTAACTAGGCCAATGACTAAGTACTTCTCCAAATAATTAATGAGATTGAACATCACCCAAAATTGATCGCAGCTGTTGCATTCCCATAGTCTTTCCAGTCGGCCCCTCTCAAAAAGAAACACTAGACTCGAGTTTCGCGCTGATTAGTGCTCGTCAGTAGTGCATATCATTAATCTATATGAAAATCAAAATCCCCTACTACTCATCATTAATTAATGAGAGTTTGGAGATTCAGAGTATTTCACGCTGAACATCACCCACACAGTCTTAGCACTCAGATAAGGCATTTAGCGAGCTCACTTCTGGTTGACCATTTGGAAACGATTATTCGATCCTGTCTACTGTAAGATTACTGGCGCTGCCGGTTAGTAGGTAATTTTCATCAGCACGAGGGCCGAAGTGCAAACTAAAATCTAGGCAAAGATATGCGCTGATGATAAGCTCTAACAGAAACAGAACTTCAGTCAAGTGTTTCCTTTCGAAGCAGGTTAGTCGAAAGGCTCATCTGAATGCGAGGGTTACAATTATGCGCATCTTGTTCAGGTTGGAACTTCCATAAATGTTAACTGCGGAAAGTATGAGGGAGTCACATGTTTATTAAACTGCTGTTTATTTTTATAAGGGTTTGTGGCGGTCCGATAAACATGGCTTCACCGAGGAGCAAGAAAATACAGGTGGTTTTGAATAAAGGCTCAACATACAGCCGACAGAATGTTCTATCATCATGGCGTTTCCTACACCGTGCCTGATATCTTGTAGAAAAAGTAGATACAAACAGCAATGTGTGTGCAAATCACAGATGTGTATTATAATTTTGCTACATTTATGACCTCCCGTCCTCATGTATGATACAATACAATAGTGACTGACATGATTTAGGTCTCAGTAAATTTGTTTGGAAAACCAGTAATGAAATGAAAGCAACGCGTACGTATCCAATAATATTTCGGTATGGTAACTCCGACAGAAACCATCATGTGCTCCGAAAATGTGATCCGTTTTGATCAGAATATTCTTAACAGCCCGGACCACAAGTGTCATTGGATTTCTGCTGCCACCCTTCCTGAAATTCACGCATAACCACTTATTCGATTTCAAAAGAAAATAATACACCGTTATGATGGTTAAAAATCCCCAGGGTAGTCATCAGAAAATAACAGTGTAGCGAACAAGCTCGTTTTCGGTTATTCATCATCAAGCTAATTACATAACAATTTATATGAAACAGAGTTGTCAAGGCGAAACGGACAAAAACAAGTAGCTAGTTTGAGTGAGGTTGGACACGTCATCGGCACACAAGGAAACAACGTTTTGGTACGATTACGTCACCATTATGACGCCAGTGGAACCATGACGGTTTGATCGGTCATGGTGTGAGTGGTTGGCCATGGCAACTTCAACGCCTGAACAAAGCGCTTTTGTGCACACAAAGGTGGATTTCTCAATCGAATTCCAATCGCTTCGGCTGTGGCTAAAATTCGGCATCTTACAGCTTTTGAGTGAGTGGAGTTGACTCGGTAAATCGGACGGAAACAGGAGTCCAGGTTGACAGTATGATGTGTATCAACGAGGTGTGAAACAATCGCGCTCGTAATTGTCTTGATGACTCCGCTGCTGATCCAGACAGGATGGTGCTCACGGATACGTTCAGATAAACGCCTGGTCGTGCGACCCACGTAACTAATTTCACAGAAACAAGTAAATGAGTATACACCGTTATGAAACAAGCAACAGACGTACAAGTTTTAGACGTTGCGTTCTCTTGATCCATTCAGTCAAAACAGAGAGAAGACATATCGCGAGATGTTAACATTTTGATTTACTCCCATCAGTCGCCAACGTAACATTAGCTAATTTTATACAAACTACGTATAGCAACAACGATTGAACGAATCGACCACGTAGTTTTGACCTTTCACGCGCTAATACTTCAATCAATTCCACGCCAAGGAGATTGATTGCGTCAGCGCCTTCTGTGCACACAAAACTGACCGGTGTTGTTTGATTAGCATTGCCTCACTAATCGCTAACAGATTCGGGTTGCGATTATGTAACAATAACTTGAACGATTTACCAGGGTCAACTCGGTAACCGGCTGCTAAGAGGTGTTTGGCGATCAATGAAGCGAGGGTTTTCTATCTTATTACAATTAGTAGGTCGTTTTTTGAGATCGCATTCGACAACCATCTAGGAATTTGCTCCGCCGTATGCTAATGCAAACGCCGAGTAGTCCTCCCTATGTAGACGTCACTACGATTGCAATTGAACTGGCAGATTACGTGGGAGACAGACTGATCGGTTGAGTGTGTATCGCCGCTATGACGAGCCAAGCCCCTAGTGCTTAGCGAGATTCGTAGTTGGGCCACTGGGTAGGTACGTTACAACGCCGACATCGATTTGTGACTAATGTTGTTGGTCAAGTGGTCACCTGTGAATTGAATTTGCAAAAATATGTTCTTTTTCAGCGCACTGCAGCTTACCACTTTTGAATAATTCACCTTATTGTGGGTATCCACAAACCTTTTGGGGTAGCCGTTATCCACCACCGTTTCCCTAATAAGTTCTTCTTTCTCCAATCGATCTGCTGTGCAAATCATTGTGGCTCTGTGGAATAACGTTTTCACTAGCCCTCGTTTATAAGCAATAGGTGCGAAGCTGGAGAACTGCAAATATAGTCCACTACAAGTTGGCTTGCGATAAACAGATCGTTATAGTGTACCGTCTTGACGTCTGGTTATGAGAATGTCTAAAAACGGCAAACAATTATTAATTTCCATCTCATAAGATACAGAGAGGTTTGGGGGAGAGAGTTCAAATAGTTATAAAATGAAGTAAAAGCACATTCATCAGTAAAAACTAAAATGTCGTCCACGTAAAGTTTGTAAAGCAGGACCCCCGGAATCCTTACTTAAAATTGCCTTTTAAGCATTCTCAAAAGTACATACACCAATATGGGATCCAGTGGGCTACCCACGGCTCTACCATCAATCTGTCTATAGTTAACACCTTCGATCTCAAAAGAAATGTTTTCTGTACAAGTACAAATGAGATCCTTAAGAAGATCTAATGAAATAAATGCATTCACATTTTAACTGAAAATTAAATCACATGAAAATTCAACGGTTTCACGCAGCGGTACGTTAGTAAATAAAACGTCTACATCGACCGAGTACATCTGTGGACTTATTGGAATGTTCTGCAAATTGGGGGATAAGAATTCACGAACGGGTTTAAGGATGTCCACTAACCATCGTGCCACCTTGTGGTATGCCGAGTTGTTCATGGATAATATCGGTCGTAGTGTGACACTCGTTTTATGGGTTTTTGATGAACCTCTCATCCTCGGTATCTGTGTACCTGTTGGTTTCAGTTTCTTATAGTGAACCTCAGAAATATATCTATGCAGCATCAATATTTGTAGCTTTCTCGATATCTGTTTTACAATCTGGAAATTGTTACTAGGCTTGGCATCTTGGCTACGTAGTGTTGATGCGATAAACAATACACTACAACCTGCACTACACGCTTTCATATTCTCATTGAGTTTCCTATATGTGTAATGCATGTAACGATCATTTATTAAAGTCAATTTAACTCGCCATATTGGAACAATTATTTTCAGACAATAACTAAAGTGATTCAGAATTATCGACCGATCATCCTATTCTGTGAGGAGAATGAAGTGCCACATTACAAAATTAATCCACCAACCTACTTAATGATTTAACGGGAAGTACATTTTCACTCTCCCTGGACCGCAGTGCCTTGACAGCAGTAAAGAACCTCCCAGTAGTGCATTCAATCTGTCTGAACCTGATCTAGTGAGATCACGTGTGTGAGTCTATAGTTTGGTTAATTTTCCTAAGGAGTTGCATTAATTCAAACGGAGCAAACAAGGTCCAACAAGTTCTCAGGGTGACAATATATTTGTTGCACTATTTGAATAAGTTACTAAAAACAGACAGTGTATGACCTAGCATTTAAAAAATTGTCTATAAGATATTAACTGAGCATATAATTACGTCTCATCGTGTTTGTCCAACTTACTGATAACAGCCAGGTTCGCCTAACATACTGAATGAAGTCAAATTAATAAAACTCATGTATAATGGATGTACCTGATTGCCTTTCAAATTTGAACATTTTTTTAAAATCACCCAAATATAATTTAATCATAGCAGCTTCCGAATGGTTGAGAGCGCTTGTCTGTCGGTCTGTTACGACTATGTCACTAGCTTACTTCGTTAATATGTGCTTGCTTTATTCTGAGTAAATACTCAGCCATTGTATATAACAGTTGAAATATGTATATGCACCAGTAACACATTTGTTAAATAGGAGGTACAATATATAGTGAGCCAAATGGCAGAAATCAACTGAGCATTTCTGGTCTATCTGTAAAGTGTTTTTTTCACCTATAGTTGTTTTGTTGGTTACAAAACTATTCAGTCTTATGAATACAGACATTTTTGTCAAGCGAATGAGAAAAGGAAAGACAGTTACCTATTTTTTGTTCGCATTTACCTGAACCCGTCCAACTGATTCGCTATTGATCAGTGTTTAACTGTGTGCGTTGGGTCTAGCTAAAACTCACTGGGCAAACTATTTTCCAATTTTGGAATAGCAACAGGGTTGTAGGGCTTTATCGATCCGAGATGTTGTCCTTGTTCCAGATTTTAACGTTACCCCGTCTTCATTATATCCACGTCGTCTTGCCAAGCAAACTGGGCAACTCCCCAATCCTTTACTCTACCACATTCTCACGTAATTAATGACAGGAGAAAAGAGGTGAGAAATTTTCCACCTGCCGAATTTTTTATTCTGGCAAGTGCGAAAGCTGTATAACTTTTTAAATTGGAGGGGTTTAATAGTAGCCACAATATCGCATGTACTCATCAACTTTCTGCACAACTGTCAGTGGGAATTTCGCCAAACGATTCGTGGCGCACAGTTGATTTAATTTCAATCTTCAAAAGAGTGTTATACCAGTAGTTGCTCTTAAAAGCTTGTATACAGACCAGGGCGCTGATAAACTGATGACTATTGTACGAGAAACAGATCACCTCAAACATACTAGGTTCCTCATAACTTGGTTAACTGTATACCTAAATAAATGGTCAAAAACATTAGCAGATGAAGTGTGATACATAGAATCTCCGTGAATAGCAGCTTTGAGCTTTGATCATGTGACGTTTATGTGTTGTACCTATTGACTTTTAGTTATGTGTGGGTTCCACTGGCATCAAAGTACACGGAAATTTACAATGAGCTTTCAAATGTAGTTACTCTGCTAATGAATTCCAGTTTTTTGTTTCTTACTTGTGAATTGTTTTCCGTATGTCTTGAGGTAACTGATCATTCGTGCTACTGCGTGAATCACCCGTTCACATAAATGCATGCGAGGTATTTGCGTGGTCGGACAGAATTCTACGTGCCGGGGGCAAAACACACCCTAAGATGACCGCAACACAAAACAACGCAGCGACACATCGTTTGCGCAATTAATTGTATAAAACTTTGTGACAAAACCTCATCGATTAATCCAGTCATATTAGTCACCATATTCAAAAGTTATTTGTTGGTGAAGTTTCAAGCAGTTTTGCTTCTATGAAAGCCCCGGTATTATCGTTGTTATACAACTGCCAGGCCTTGGTAATACTACGCACTAGCTAGGGATTGCCGGCTATGTTGACATTTATTGTCTATGGGCAACTCATTGTTGACCGACGAAGGAATTGTTAGCAGGTTCGATAACCCTTCTCCTCTTTCTCCACCAGTGCTTTATAGCAACGTAGTTTCATGTTTTGAAGTTCTACATATGAAGCTTTAGTATTGACGTTTATACAATAACTTGTCATTGCGAATCCTATTCCTCTTAACCAGAAGCAGATTTGAAGTATTCAAAATCCCGTGTCTAGCTGGTGATTTTTACAGGATTTGCAAAGCCATCTGAGGGAGATAAAAGACAACCCAGTTTAGCGTGTATGGATTTGATTTCACAATAGTAATCATCAGATCACTGACTGTAAAAATAGTGCTAGTTTGTATGCTGTTTGGTTGTCTGCTTAACAGTTGCAATCTAACTTTCGCGATTTAAGCTGAATTCATGTTGTGTTTGCCCAACTGTTGTTTTATTTCCCTTCGTCTTCCTTCCGCAGAAGACTAGAAGGAGTTTACAAATAAATGTAAAATGTTATTTAGAAAACTGGGATATGTACAGTCCTCATTCAAACGTTGTACCATCTCACGCTCACAAACTGAAATATGAAGTCGACCAAGTTATACACCAGTTTGTCTATCAGGATCAGTTATTTGGCCTGTACTGGTTACTGTGTAGTTTACTTCCAAAAGTTTCTTTTGATATTCATGTCTCCCAGCATTTCCATAACCTTTGATACTTCTCAGTCCCATAAACCTCTGTAGTTCGCCAGCTCACTAGAGCGTGTTCAGTCTTTTCTGGATCTACGTTCACTTATCATCTTAGCTCAGAAGACACTCAGAACTGATATGTTGTTTGCACGACTCTACTTTGTTCACATTAGGAGATGCATGATCTGGTTACAGTTCCAGTAATACGACCGAGCTAATTAGGATCACAAAACTCTTGCGTCATCACGGTTATAGGATGTTGACGCTTCTACTGAAGAGAAATACCAAGGTCTACTTTTCTGTCAGCAATTGTAATTCGGTCAACCTTTGCAAATCTTTGCTAGTTGACTGAAGTTAAACTTTCTGCTCGACAAAGTGTGCGTACGACGCAACTCTATTGGATTTTGGCCGGACTAATTTGGATGACAGCGATTTAGTCTGCTTTTTTTCGGACGGAAATGTCCGTCTCAAGCACTTTTGAGGAAATTGTTTGCTGTAAAACAATACCTCAATTGCGTTATTGACAGGTGAAAAGAAACAATTGAGTGTGCAGTTTTGGAGAATTGAAGAGTTAATTTTCGATATATTTACGAGCATAACGCAAAATTATTACTACATAAATGCCTCGTAGACGTCTACAATTTGGGCTGTTGAGAAATACATCGTGAATAATTTGAGCAATAGCAGTCTACGATCTTTTAGAAGGTCACATGTCTTACAAAACGTTCCTGATCTTCTTGCAGATGAAATGAAACGACTAAGAACCTCGAAATCTGTAAGAACTAATCAGCTGCAAATTCTTATTCTCTTATCAGCTGTCATACAGAAAAGCGTTCGAAAAGAAAGATTACTTACTCATATTTGTAAACTTCGGAGCTTTATCAGTTTCAAAATTTGAAATTATATTCGGGTGGGTTTGTATCGGATTTTGGTGAATAAACACTGTCTAGAATGAAGTATTTCAAATAAATTTGATGAATTAGATTTTATGGCAATATTTGTTGTCTATAACTCAAAATTTAAAGTCGGTCGTATTTTGAGAAAAGAAGCCAATTCCAGCCTAATCACTCATCAGGTGTAATTGTTCCCTTTTGTCAATTTAACGACTGGAATTTATATTTTGGCATGCATTTTGATGTCGATAATGTTGATGGTACAGGCTGCTTTTAATTCTCAGTAAGTTCTACTTGAAATCAAGCAGACAGAAAGGATGAGCAAGAATATAAGATGTGTTTTTCTCAATTCTTTTCGGGCACCCAAACCGTTGCAGTATTTTCCTGTCAGTCTGCTCTTTCCCTCCGTGTTCTTAATTTCATTCACTTCATTTGCTCTTTTGTTAAAGTTGTAGCCTTAATTCGTTACTTTCATCTATGTTACCTTATTCCTCAGGACAAACACAACCTTTAATCGTACTCGTAGTCACATGTGACCTTTCACTGTATACTACTATGTTACTTGCATGAAGCTCATGCACTTGATTACAATTCCAAAGCGAAAATAGTTACAATATAAGACCTTACCGTCTAATTAAAAGGGCCGGAAACTTCTGGATTAACTGAAACCGATTAATCTTGCTTGCATTATTCTTCACACTTGTTCCGGACGTTAGCCATTTATCATCTGTAAACGCTATTTAACACTTGCTCGCCTGTTGCTTCGCGTATGCAAACTACTGATTTATAAATGCTAACACGCAACACTAAACTACGCTAGTAATTCGCAAGTATTTGGTTAATCCACGAAGCGGAAAACAACTCTGAAACTTTGTCGCACGAGAGACAGCAAATCTGAATATAACGGGGCAAATTGTAAAACAAACGGTTTCACGGAATGAACAATGGACTGAACTTAGTTAACTTTGTGAGTCACTGGAAATAACTTGCCAACTTCTCTTTAGAAAATAGGTGTGCATTTGACGAGTGTGATTCAAAGTATACTAAGGTGCTCATTCGACAACAACATCAGATGATGTGATGGCATACACCTATGAGTCACATTTTGATAGATGAGTCTGCCCAAAAGTGAAAGTGGACGCAAAAGTTCATCGCCATCACCCCGAAAGTGAATGTGTAATGCCGAATGGTTTTACAGTTGTCAATGTCCAAAGTTTTCAGCAAATACTAATAAGCTATTTGCGACTGTCAAACGATTAGTTTTTGTAACTGTGTTCAAACAATTTCAAGTTGAAAGTATTTTTACACAATATTTAGGCTTCCAGAACAAAAATGTTTCAGAAAGTATCAGGTTTTAGTGTTTTTTTCTGGAAAATGTTAGGAATAGAATTACAACAGACGTCAGTCTGTTTTTCCTCTTGTACTTTGTAACTTTAGTCAAATTGAAGTGGAATTCAATTCAAAATTCAACGCAGAGTAACACTCACATAACTATATCCCAGTGGATGATGCTCTGTATACAAAGTTGGTTGTGAAACCAGCTACCTTTGAAAATTCTCAGTCGAATTTTACAGTTATATGATAATTACGTGAAAACCAAAATGAGTCACACACTGTTGAATTATACGGAGATGCGGGGATTTACTGTTTACTTTATTGGGCTAAGGCTGACGTTGCATTTGTAAGGATGGTAAACGCGCCATCTGTGATTCATGAACTTCTGCGCATCAAATGATTTAAACTTACAGTGGTTTGAATGGCTTAGGAAAACATGAATACGAAAACTGGAGGGTTTATAAAAACAGTTTTTTTGCACAAGGACGTGGATTGTTAACTGTGATGGCAGTAGCCTCTGTCGTTGAGAACACTCGTGAACTAGAAGGTCTGGGCTGAAGATGACATACTTTGTAAATGATGTGGAAGTTATTTTACGATTTCGTTAGGTGGCCAACTTTTATATAGTGGGGTGGAAATAAAACAGAACTGAATCGTTCTCTTTCATATTAGATCACTTCCCAAAGACCACGTTGTGATCCTCTAAGTGCAAACTACTTGAAGACACTAAGTGAATCGTCAGATGCAATTGCATATAGGACGTCCTGACGGGTTAATCTTGAGACGCAGCACAACTAAATAGCGGATAGTGGACTAGAAGATGTACTATGCAGCAGAGTTGGCATTTTCAAATGCACTCAGACTTAGCAAAGGTGAGGCACTTGTTAACGATTGACCTGTTTCTCATAACAGGCACGTATGCCTCACCAATGCACTCGCAATTAAGCCAACTCTATGATTCTCACACCCATACCTTAAGTAAGTGTAGTTGCCTGATGAAACTCATCGAGATCAGAGAATTACGCAACTGGCTGTTAATAAACACCACAGATTACGGTCAGGATCGTGTAAACTCAGTCAGGAGTTGCTACTTGGTATTCCTCTCACATTTTTACGATAGAAAACAAATGAACGCATTTGCAGTCATATTTTCCATTGGCGCGCGGTGTGAACATCGTACCCGGGAAGAAACCGGACTGGTAGTTTTCATTTCCGAGGTTGGATACCACAGAAATGACAATGGGAATTGTAGATTTTGTTATTTTTCTGGATACTGTGTAACGAGCCGAGCGGTGCAACCAAAGTGTAAACAATCTTTTGCATAGATGCAGCATGTTTTCCCAGTCATGGACGTCAACTTATCACACAGGGGTAAGGTACGTGTGACACCACTTAGTCGGAAACTAGTATTTCGCTTGGAGTTAACACATTAAAACTACACCCAATACATGTCCGTCGAATGTAATCGTTCACTTGAAAGAGACAACCTTTCACAAATGTAAACTGGTTGACCAGAAATTGAACAGTGAATGTGTGGTAATATTACCAAACAAAAGTAACAGTTGTAACAGTATTACTGCACTGCAACTTCAAGATTTGTTTGTGTCCACTATACCACGGTCGGTTTTATTGAATTGCATTCCAAATGAGTTGGCAACGCTTGTGGCTGTCGACATTACGATGTTTAAGTTAGCTGTTGAGTTGTGAGGGAAATCACAGCGAGGTTGCTTAACGGCGTACCCATGGCTTCTGGAAATATTAACTGTTTCGCCGGACAAGTGCACTGATACAGGGCTACACACTGTCCCCTTCGTCTTCAAAGAAACAATGACTGTACATTTCTCACATTCTTTGCGCGGCTGTTGTTTTAATGCGGGCAACTTTCACAGTCAACACTGTTACTCACTTACACGATATTTCAAAAGCCCTCTAACGGTAAAACATTACAACTCGTGAATACCAATTGATTGTGTGGGACTAATAATAGATCACCGTTGGGAGAGCAACGTTTTACAAAAGGATATCAGCACCTATTTCAGGATTATTGGTTAGACAGATAACAGATTGTATTGTGGATCAACAATATTACAAAAAACTGTGTGGTGCTAACAGGGTTTCACAAATTTTTGTCTAGTTCGTATATATACTTCCAGAAGAAACACAATTGCGTCAAACTGATTTACTCAGTTAACGGCCCAGATTAAAAACTTACCGTGCGCCAATCAAATTTGTTCGATACAACGAACATTTCCCTTAGGCTGTCATTAAAGCTTTCAACTGCAGCGTGAAATAAAAATGTCTGACGTCCGGGAAAATGGGTACAAATCACATAGAACTGTTATTTTTGTATGAGTACACAATCAGAAATATCTCATGAATTGCACAGCATCAGTCAAAAGTAAGATTGCTATATCATTTCCCTCATATCTCTAGAATCAAAGTAACAGTTAACTTAAGACGTATATTGCAGCCAAACGGCATAATTCTTTCAGTTTTTTCTCAGATATGCATTGTGGAACTAAAGAAAAAATTGCCTACCATTATTTCATCCATCCAGATTTACCTGTCAGGACTCGACAAATCAAGGAACTAAACAAATTACATTTCTCAGCATTTTTCTGTGAGAATTAAGTCGGACTAAATATTACAAAACCGGAGTGTTGGAAAACTCGATCCTTATTACATGTACAAGGTCACTTGCCTAACAGTCTCTATCAATTCGACACATTGGGTCTGTCTCTATATTGGAACCAGTCTGGCGACAATGTAGTGAGGGAAACCGTGGCGTATCTGGCAAGCAGATCTGCCACGCACTAAAGACAATATGATTGGTCTGACTTTTCTGTTCTTAAACTGATACCATTAACTGGGGTTGTTTGACACAGATATTCACAAGAATAGTAGCGTGAACCAGGTTTCTGGAATGAGACCGTGAGGATTAACCCATCTAAGCGCTCGGAGATGGTACGTATGTTTACTTGTTTACAGTAGTATCTGGATGGACCAAGTGATACATGTTCTTAAAGGCTGCGTTCGGAAAATATGAGCGTCTGTTGTGCATAAACAACCATAAATGATGTTGTTATGTTCTGGTTACGATGAACAATGTGCAAACAAAGAAAAGACTAGCTTTATCGAGAAGACCGATGTGGTGCCGGTACCATTTATATTCAGAATAGTCATCAGATTGATGAATTAACCTAGATTGTATATAGTAATGGGCTGCAAAGTGGAAATTCGTGTTCACAAACACAGCACTAAAGAAAGTTGTGGCGTTTGTCTGGAAACTGGAGCGTTAGTGAACCTACTGACCGATAACATGTACGCTCTTTTCGGTTGCATATACTCGAACAACAGCTCAAGTTATTCACTCATGACCTGTCGTCCCAGAAATTTTTCAATTCCTCACATTCATATTATACTATATCGTCAAAGTTCTGTTAGCATTCATAAGAACCTCTAATTCTTTTATTACAATTCTAGCATTATACTTTCTGTAAAATTGTCCCAGTGTTGTGACCGCAAAAGACGCTTGGCCTGCGAATTCGTTCATTGCACAAACGCCCGTATAGGTCATGTCAAAAAGCAAACCACAAACGCGTATACTCATTTGCCCTGATGGAACTTTCGTCCAGCGAGTACACACTATTTCGATAGTCCCTCCGTATCCTCTGTCTTCCTGGCATTCGCAGCTTGCCGTTTTGTTCCTGAACGTTGCCCATGGATAACATACTACTTGTGAGTAGTATACTACTCACAACGAAACAGCCTGTCATACAACACCAGGAAGGATAGGTTTGCAACAGCATTTCATCTAACTGGCCAGTATCCTGACTAAACTTCACTGGCTCCCGAAAGTAATGCGTCCCGACGTATACTGAAAGCTTGGCGAGGTGGTCGGGCTTGTGTACGGTTTTGATCACTCCGATCGCCCAACGGTTGACCGTGACCGCCGGCGTACTATCCAATACGGTCGAAAAACATGTGTTATCTCCCAAAAGCCTGATTTGGCTTCGAGTACATCCACTGCGCGCAGCAGTACTCAGAATGAGACATCATTGCCTTATTCACTGCGCCATCGGGCTAGGCAAGCCCTTCACTGCCAAGTGAGTCGGACTCTCGAGTCACTGGCGCCGGGTGGGGTCACCCAAGAAAACCCTATATCCTGTTGTCTCGCAGGTCAGACTTTTGAGCCAGAGACTCGGGGTGGGGTCCCTCAAGCCAACCTCCTTTCGCGGCATAAACGACCGGGAAGTATCAGAAGTTATCGTTCTCTCGACAGTGACATTACTAACCGATCTCGACTTTCTCTTACTGTTTTATCCCCTATTCATTCTGCCTTACATAAGCCTTCGGGCGATAACTGTCTTCTGAGGCCAAGACAACTGGTAAACATTGGCGCCTTCAATGTCCGCACTCTCCGACAAGTCGATCAACTAGTTTCTCTGGCAAGTACTGTCTCAAGTCTGGAGCTTGATGTGTGCTGTGTGCCGGAGACGCGAGTCTACGATTCTAGCACGGTTATCCACTTGAGCTCACCTCTAGATGACTGTCGATCCAAGCGCTTCTCTCTCAGGGTTGCTGGTGACGCTGAAACCGAATCTCGCGGTCAAGCTGGAGTGGGAATCGCACTGAGTTCCAGAGCGGAGCAATGTTTGCTCGATTGGATCCCAGTGAATAGTCACTTGTGCGCTGTCAGACTCAATACATCGGTAAAAGTCTGTCGACGCAAATCAGAAAGATGTGTATTTATTATATCGGCGTACGCTCCGACGGAGAGCTGTTCGAATGCTACCAAGGATGCGTTCAATGACGCCCTCGTTAACCTTCTGAGGCAAACTAGACACTCAGACATCATCATACTAGCGGGCGATTTTAATGTTCAGCTTGGTCGTCTTTCTTCGGATGAGAAGTGGCTAGGAGGTATGTTTGGTTTCCGGACACAACGCACTGTTAATAGCGAAAGACTGCTGCAGCTGTGCGCATCCCACGGTCTGTATATTTCGAGCACGGCATTCCAACACAGAAAAAAGCACTGTGTTACTTGAAGACCTCCGTGTGCTTCTCAGGCGTGGACAAAGTTGGATCATATAGCAGTCAGTTACAGGTGGCGCCACGCTGTTAAGGACTGTCGTGCCTTTTGGAGCAACCACCTGGATTCGGACCATGCTGCTGTGCGTGCCCGCTTTGTTTTATCATTCACCCAGAGGACATAAGCTCGTAAATGTAAAGTGCTTAACTGGCATTCGAGCGATGAGGATGTAAAGAACGCTTACCAAGAAGCGTTCGTGAAGGAATTGCCCAGTTCAAGTCAAATGAAGGATCCTAATGAACACTGGGAACAAATCGCCGAAGCCATGAGAGCATGTTGTGAACAGGCATGTTCCGATGGGGCTGTTCAGTTGCGACAGAACTGGATTTCTGTCACGTCGATAAACCTTGTGAACAAGCGTCGCTCGATCCCACCTGGTTCTGAATATGATGAAGACCGTCGAGAACTTAAACGTAAGCTGACTGAAAGCTTGCGCAAATACCGTGAGCAATACTTGGTCGAACAATCAAAAGAGATGGAAAAAGCCTTTTTATATGGGAATAGCAGAAAGCCTTTTCCCCTGATCCGTGGTTGTACTGGCCGTCGAGTCGGTGTAAGTGAGACCATATGTGAAAAGATGGTTCACTTATTACCAGCCAATCGCGCCGACTTGGTAGGTGGGCTGAACATTTTGAAGAACAGTTCAGCTGCCCGCAACCAGATCATGTGGACGACGGGACCCGAATGGTCAGGTATTGCATTCCAGACAGTCCTCCGTCGGAAGCAGAAGTGGTCCTGGAGCTTAAGTTATTGAAGCGTAATAAGGCTCCTGGTCTAGACCTTCTCACTCCTTATCTTTTCAAGGCTGGTCACGAAAGGTTGATATCAAAGCAGACGCGACTTCTCCAGACGATCTGAAGAGATGCATCGTGATTGGTGCCTACCAACAGTCATTCCCGGTTTCAAAATGGGGTCCTGAATTCCATGTGACAACCACAGAGGCATCCGTTTTGTGTCTGTTGCGTACAAGTTACTCATTGGCCTCATCTTACGTCGGCTCACTAAGCCCAGAGAAAGCGAGATACGCGTAGAACAGGCAGGATTCCGATCCGGTCGAGGATGTGTCGGTCATATTTTTACCTTGCGACGGACCTTGGAACATCGGCACTGTTACAGACAGCCGACATTCGTGGTCTTTTTGGGCCTGGGTCATGCTTTCTACTCAGTTGCTCGTAACGTTCTCTGGAGCTGTCTCCTTCGCAAGAGAGTACCAGAGAAATACATGGTTCTATTGAGATCACTGAGTGCTCACTCTGCAAGCAGGGTGAGAGTTTATGGACAGTTGTCTCGGGCGTTCATCAATTTCAGTGATGTTCGCCAGGGGTGTCCGATTTCCCCCTTCCTGTTCAATTTTGTCATGGACGAAATTCTGGAGGGTGCGCTTCGAGAATACAGTAGGCTTGGTGTTGAGTTCCTTTCTGGCGCTAGATTGACAGATCTGTAGTATGCGGACGACATTGGCTTACTTAACCCCTCAGCTGAAGACATGCAGACCATGCTGAACAAGGTGAGTGGCTGAGCTGGTTTGTATGAAATGCGCTTCGCACCTTCAAAGTCCAAAGTGCTGCTTCAAGACTAAGGCACTTCCACCCCTACTTTATCCACTGCTGGTAATCGGCTTGAGACTGTAGACAGTTTCTAATAACTGGGTAGCACCATCTCGCTAGCCTGTTATATTGTTGATGAGATATCAGCGAGGAGTGCAAATGCACGCGTTGCGTTTGCCAAACTGCGTCATCTGTGGCGTCGAGAAGACGTCCGGTTGTCGCTGAAGGGAAAAGTATATAAAGCTGATCTACGTATTTTTTTGTTCTTTGGTTCGGAAACGTGACCTGTTCACAAGGACGATATCAACAGGCTTTCTGTGTTTGGCCATCGTTGTCTCTGCCAATTGACCCATATTAACTGGACTGATCGCGTGAGCAATATGGCGGTTCGCCGGCGCGTATTCCGGAGCGCTCGAGATGCGCGATCAATTGGTCAACTAATCACGTTGCACAGCTTGCTATGTTTGGGTCACCTACTATGTATATCATCAGATCGTCTACCGTACCGTGCATTATAGACTGAGACCATCAACGGTTAGGTCAAACCGCGTGGTGGTCAAGCAACAACGTGGTCACGAAATATGAAAACCCTGACTGCTCCATTTGGCAAAGTGGGTAACTGTCGCCTACCTGGATAGGATCCTCGTGATCACTCAAACCGCTGGTTGAAGACACTATCTGAGATGGCGGTGTGTCGCAGTCAATGACTTACCTGTATCCATACCATTTCTAGTTCTTCCGCTTAGTCTTGTTTTAATAATGTTCAATCTTCTTAGTAACGTTTTCTTCCAGGATATTCCACGTCACTGTTGAGATGAAAGGCGGCCTGAGCCACAGTACATTTTGGTCTGGCCCATGGCTGTTATGATGATGATGATGATGATGATGATGAGTGGGCAGCTATTTCGAAATTACTGTACTCAGAACCTTACTGTACGCGGTGCCTGTAAGAATCGACCAAACCGAAAGAGCTCTTCACCATTTTTCTGGTGGCCAGTGAGATTAACTGTATATGAAACTCGACCTTGCGTTCGTCTAAACCCTGGTTGAATACTTGCTTGTTTGCAGGTCAGCTGCAAGTAGTCCGCCTAATTCGGACTAATAGGAAAGGGGGTGCAAAAAGCACGGAAAGCTCGTCACCCAGTCCATCAAGATTTGTTAACATAATCCGATCTTACTACGACATAAGGTAGGTTTGCGTTGTTTGGTATTTGAGTGACTCAGCTCATTGGTACGAATTCTGGAACTGTTTAACTGAATCTGTGTTAGAATAAGAACAGTGTAGAGAACATCCTAGTGTGCACGCAACACCTCCCTCACACCCTGATAACTCTACCCATTTCCTATTATCAAACAGCATATAAGCCTCATTTTCCGGGGTTTATAATGTCCAATCGCTATACCGTGTTGTTGTATATATGTTGCCAAGCCTTCTGCATACGACCATAGAAGAGTAGTTGAAGTAAATCGTGTCGCTGCTGAACCTTCCCGCCATTTGTTGTCAAGCTGAATGAAAATTGATGCGGATATCACATGACGAAATCACAGACACGACGGAGGTTAGTTGACAGTAGGATGTCCGACGAACACCTTACCGTGTATAAAACGTTAGTGCTCCAACAAATATGCAGTTTTACGGATAACATCTTTTCTTCCATATCTGTTTAAATGTAATTGCCCCAAGAAGTTCTATGACAGAAATAGACGGTTCTGAAGGGTGACTGGCAGGAAACAGAGTTTTATCCAAGCTCTCTTATCGAGACAAGTCTCCGAGCGTTTCTAGTTCTGCTGTGTAGAAGACAACCAGCAGGTTACAAACATTAAACGCTGCAAATATTTAATCCAGTTTTTGACTATTTCCACGGTACTCTACACGAAGTTGGCAGTAAAGTTTGGGTCAGTGTCTGGTAGAAAAAAGATTTACACTGCTTTGTATTCGGCAGGACTTAAAATACTGTGTAGATCTTTGGCATACTTAATCTGGTCACTGAAAACCTACAGCAAACCACTGCGTGACACTTATGCCGGGCTAATTTTTGGTATCTCATTTCGTCATTACATGCATGCAGTCAGTATGTCATGATTGTACAATTTAGTAATTAAACTTTACCGCTACTCATTGGTTACTCCACGAAACGATGTTAAGCTCACCACAAGCGCTACTAAAGATGGTGCTGTTTACGATACAGTTCCATGGACATGTGTCTGACCCTTGATCATACAATGTTTATCTGAACGTATCCGTGAGCA
Source organism: Paragonimus skrjabini miyazakii (assembly GCA_014338405.1). Classification (NCBI taxonomy): domain Eukaryota; kingdom Metazoa; phylum Platyhelminthes; class Trematoda; order Plagiorchiida; family Troglotrematidae; genus Paragonimus; species Paragonimus skrjabini miyazakii. The sequence goes on along the minus strand of JTDE01000549.1, from coordinate 59,364 downwards.
CCATCCAGCCTGGATCAGCAGCGGAGTCACCAAGACAATTACGAGCGCGATTGTTTCACACCTCGTTGATACACATCATACTGTCAACCTGGACTCCTGTTTCCGTCCGATTTACGGAGTCAACGCCAGTCACTCAAAAGCTGTCAGATGCCGAAT
>JTDE01000549.1:31833-58951 GCA_014338405.1 Paragonimus skrjabini miyazakii | reverse complement strand
GCCTTGACAACTCTGTTTCATATAAATTGTTATGTAATTAGCCTGATGATGAATAACCGAAAACGAGCTTGTTCGCTACACTGTTGTTTTCTATTGTTATATCTGTTTGTTCAGTAACATTTAACTGGATTGGGTGAAGGGGGTTCACTGAAGAAGGTCACGCTAATAACTGATGTCCAAAAGTGCAGCACTGGTCAGTTGATTATTATTCGAGAGCAATGTAGTTGAATGAAAAGGTCCACTGGGTCCACGCTAAACTAACTCAGCTGAGAAATGGGCGTCATTTTATCTCTACGTTTTTTTGTTTTCACACAACGCACTTGACCCAAGAACCACACAGCCGTGCCTCTATTATTAAAGCCTCTTCTGTAATAAAATTTACAACAATCTTCTACAGCAACTTTCTACGTACGGTATTCACTTGAAATCCATTTTAGCCTTAAATTGATCGTTCACTTACTTTTCATACCTGTTGATCACCCCTGCTTGACGTCTGCTTCCAACAATATCGACTGATATCAGCAGGATGGTTGTTAGACCTCATCACGCTCTTGAGGTTATCACTATAACTCAGTTATGGTTGGCATAAACAAATATCACGTATACTGAGGCTATGGCTTCACAGGCATATTGCCAAGAGTTTAGATCTTATTAGGGTACTGTGTTGGTTTACTTCTCTGTCTGAAAATCAAACATAATGTCGATTTGTAAACGACGGATCAAAAGTTGTGTTACAGCTAATTATTGATTGATCATATTTGTTACTACCTTATTTTTTTTCTTCATTCTCATTAGGAGATTTCTATTATTTCTTTACAGGTCAATACACGTCGAACAATTATGTCACTAGTAACATTTAACGGATGTGTGCGTTGAACTCAGAGCTGTATGCAGGAAAGTACTGAAACACAAATCCCGCACAGAAGTAGGAGATGAACCAACTGCAGTTCACTTAAAAGTGTTGTTTTACTTGTAGCTGAGGTAATTGCGGCTATAGTCCAATGTGATCAAGGTGTTTTATTGTACCACTTCGCAATATCTTGCATTTATACAATACTTTCAATGAACGAACAATGCTTGGTTGACTTTGTAGATAATTGCTGTTCAAAATGTGTGGCGTATTAAAACCCCATGTCACTCAGCTGATAAAGGAAAGTCCCTGAGAACGATCACGGGCATACACAGATTAGTAGCAACAACTATAAAAAAAAAAACGGAGCCATAAAAAATCGAAAAAGTTAACCACAAAACTCAAGTTTTTGAAAAAAAAGAGGAAGTTTGCACAGGTTTAAAAAACACGCGTTAAAAACGATTCTCAGAAGCAAGAACACAATACAGAAGTTCGACTGTATTTCACGGTCAATCACTGTTAGTAATTCGCTTTTTGAAGTAGAAAAATGAAGTCACTACCGGACAGTTGGAAGCTGGCGTTAGACTGGCTGACCAGTAAGTCTATTTCTGTTTTTCTATCAAGGACGGTTGTTAATAATTTCGTACTCAGATGTATTTTACATCGGCAGCTGTGTCATTCACTCCAATCTACTTGTATATATTGTTTTAAAATTATTTAAAACAGGTTTATTCTCTGAGTACAAAATATTTTATAACCCCACTCATTTGTTTCATAGTGGTCTTTTCGAATGCACATCCACTTGTTCACTACGACCTGGTTTCCAACAGCAACGAATGCTTAAGATGGTTTCTTGTCCAATAAAATTGTTTGATAATCCCAGTTATCTAGTAAATTGAGTGCGAACGCCATCATGTTACTGCAGACAATTCGTCTTTGAAGACGTATAGAGCAACTGTGTAACACTGGTACACTCAGACACCTCCGTAGATGTCAAACACTCGGATGCCTGTAGAAGTTCCAGTTACTTCTTATCTGTTGTAGCCCAATGTGTGAACGTATTTCCAAACATACTTTTAAAAACTTTCCGGTGATTTGCTTGTTTAATTTTATTGGTCGTTACTTGTTTACGATTCCAATATCTATTTGTTATATTGCAAACATTTTGCCCAGTGTTTTTATCTCTAATCTTTCCTCAGAGGCACTTACTAAGTTAATTCTGGTGGGATTTCAACAAGCTCCTACTGCGAATCTTCTGTCATTAATGATGGACAGTATGTCAAATTATATAATGAATTTGCTTTAATTCGATTGTGTAAAAGATATTACACGGCATTGTTTAATTTCTAGTTGTGTGAAACTGTTTACTGTTAGTTGATCATGTCATGATTTTACAGGTAGTTTTTCATTTTGAAATTGCTTGTTTACAGTACACCTCAGAAGATGGTCTTGTACACATGTTATCCACAGATATGCTTCATTCAACTAAAACATTATACATCTGGGGGATGGCACTTGAAGTAGCAACATTATACTGAGCGGTTTTACCAAATTATATTTCTGTTCTGCCAGATTGTGAGCTCGATATGCAGTTGGTTGTAAACGGAAATACTTGTTCAACCAGCGCGTACAATCGGTGAATTAATTCCAGTTATGCTTACTACTTCGCTGTTCAACAGCAGAAGGTTAGAGTTCATTGGGTTACAAATTGCTGTGGTACAACAGGTAAACTCCTCCAGATTTGCAAATCACTTTCTAAAACAACGGAACAAACCGCTGGATGACCACAATATAATTCATAATGTCTTCATGAAAATAAATTGTCCAAACCGGTTGATTCGAGTTAGATCCTCGTTTAAACAAGACGATAATCCATCGCAAATAAAAGTCGCCGAAAAGCACACACGCCCGTATGGTTGGTCTACTTAGATGGCTAGCCGTGCTTGATTGGGTAGGAATTTGTAAACAGCTTTGTACCCATTGACCTCATCCGGCTTTCTCGCTTAGGTCTGGGAAATACTCACTGCCCTTGGTGACATATGGTAACAAGACGAAATCGGAACAGCGGTTTCTCTTGTGTGTTAGTGTAGCCACCTTTGAGTTTTCATTACTCGATTTTTTCTACAAAACTATTATCAACAAAATGTAAAATGTGTGTGCGGAGTAGAACGTGGACATGTTTTTCTTCTGTTACCGCTATCCTTTGTCTGTTTTACCTCTAGTTTTGGGTCATCTATTCTTTTACTAGCTACGTATGTAGTATGTTGCCGAGTGGGGGTTTGATCAGCGTTCATGCCAATGTAAACAATATTCTTTGCGATAAAAAGATCACTTTTGTCAGGAATCATGAGGAAGACGTTGAACTACCTTCCCTAGCTCGATCACTGAAGAACACTAAAGCCTGTATCGATAAGTCAAGAATAACTTCCAAATGGTTTAAAAGGAACGGGGTCCTGTATCTCGTGTCCCTCGTGAAAGTCTGTTTAGTCTGGACGACCCCAGTATTCGCAGGTGGTACTGGCGTGATCAACTATAAGTGATAGGTTTCTATTGGCATTTATACACGGTCAGGGTCGACTTGGAAGTATGTACGTGGTTACGGTTATGAGCAATATATTGCGAGCAATATATTGAGGATAGTTAACTGTCAATCTTGCAGGGCGAACTGAGTAGTTTTCTGCAAAGCTTGTCATATTATACGGGCATTTTCTTGTGATTTCTGCTGCGCCAAATTGCAAATACTAGTGTAAAAAGTCTTTAGTTCCAATTTCATCTTAAATGTGAAATTCCGGAATATATTTGGCTAGCAACCTGACGGGCATACCAGACTATGCGGCTGTTTAGTCGAGAGTACGACTGCGTTATAACACAAGTGTGTGAATAAATTTGTACTATACTATAGTTTTAACAACGAGTTGTTAATGGATTGAATAAAAGCTGATATTGCCAATAAAAAGAGTGTTTACTAACGGGTACTTCATGTAAAAAACTTGTCAAAGTGAACATAATTTCAACCATTTATATACCTGATGTTTATCAACAACCAAAAACAATACAACGGTTTCCGCTATACTGTTTGACCCATACCAAATTAAAGCATGTTGACTTCAAAAACGACTGTGTCATTTTTGGAATAGGCGCAAATTTAAAGGAAAGACTGAACTGGTATTCGATTCGTTTGCGAAGTATATGTAAGAGATAATCCGTTAATCTTCGATGTTCTCATCCCAATCACACGGATCCTCAAAATGTTGTGTTCCACGCTGATTTTCCGATTGATTCCTACAGGCTCGTTAATTGGGTTCGATTAGCATTCTCCTGTTTGTGGTAGCTCAAAAAAATTAACCAGTTGAAACAGAGAAGCATACGCAAATGCCTTACTCATTTCTATATGCTTTGGGTCGATGACCCTATCAGTAGTAAATAGCCGACCAAATCATTTTAGACTACTGACGACTAATGAAGTAGAAAAAACACCTGTCATGTACCTTTATTGAATACTCGGTTAACAATAACAGTATGCACAAACGATTAGGACCAAAAGGTAGAAGAAGAATTTTGTGTATTTTGATTGTGATATCTATTGCACAACGATCAGCAGACTGGACTTAACCAGGTGGTCCAGCGGGCGTCCTCCCAAGGGAGGTAGGAATTCAAACAATAACGAAACCTTTACCACGTCCTTTCAGATTATGCCGATAAGGAATGCTGAGGTTGAGTGACGACGCAACGTGATTTAGTTATTGATCGGTTTGTAAATATGCATATGCATATTGTGTGTGCAGTGGATAGATTAAGCACACCGTAATTTATGTGGCTCGGTCAGTTCAGGTAAAACTCTGTACACAAAACATGTCCACTTTTTCACTTCCCATAAGACTATCCCTTCTAGAACGGAAAATGTATCAGCCCTCCATGCAAGACTGACCTTTATCTCTTTAGACAAAACGTTTTCTGTCCTCCATTCCTAACCGCACGTTAGATATTGTTGACCGTTCCTTCATACGAAAAAATAATAACAATCAGTCGTAATGGTTTGTTAGCATCACCGTCGAACACAAATTTTTATCGCCGCCGCTAGATGCTCAGCACTATGCGAGACGAACTTTAATGTGATTCAACGAGTAGATTTAATTGTCGCAAAGATCATACTGTCGGTATCTCATCTTATATTACAACCGGTTTCGCAATGAAGACTAAACGTTTGACCCATCTGGAGTGTGATTGTTTTAATATTACTTCAAAGGTTTAAGAGATTCCGGATAATATGATTCGTTAACTGAGTTCGATTAACTTCAACCCTCCTAAAACGTTTTGGCAATCTGGAAAAAAGTTTGAACACCCAGATTTAAAACAAAAGATTACTTGTTTGCCATATATAATTCAACCAACTGAGAACGCGTAATCAGGTACGGAAAATTTTAACAGTTACTGTTGCTTCACAGTATACCACAAGCTGTTGTTTAGGCTTAATGCCAACTGGTTTTATGACCAACTTTCGATTTTGTCAAAACACAGGTGCTTCGCTTTTCCCAAAACTGGATTCAGTAAATCCGAATGTCCCGCGATTGTGTCAAGTGTATCACGTCGATTTGTCGAGCTGCAACCGATGATCACATCATAACTACCTGAATACTGTGGATTTCAGTGAGTTCACAGGTATGAGAAAGAATTTATTCAAAGCAGCTTGCGAGTTGAGCGTAACATAAAAATGTACTCACATATTTTTGGAATGAGCTACCGGCGCCACGTGGAATGTGATATGGCACACAAGCAACAGTAGTGGTTGGACCGAATCGATGGAAAGCTTGTTTTGCCGAAATATGACAAATAGTCTGGCATACAAAACAGCACTAAGAGAATCAATAAATTTTGTTACAACGGAGACACTGGAAAGACAGTGAAAACTCTGGCCTCACTGTTAACATGTTGAATAACTTAAACTAACAGGTGTAGGGCAAGCTTTTTAGAAATACACTAAACATTTTGTTATTGTTCTCAAATAAAGTACTCTGTAGTAAACTTGGAGGTAAAAACTATTCGTTACCGACTTATTGCTCAAACAACGTGAAATATACACTGCATTTTTTGAAAAATACCATTGGTCACACAGCTGAAGGCTCCCACAGTTACAAAGGATACGTCCACATGTTGTTATAGCAGGGAGAAGGATCATTACTTGTGCATTCCTGTTTATGTGTCTGACGTTGAGAAGTTGTATAAAACGGTTTGTAGGTATAAAGAAAATAGGAACACATGTAAATAAGTAGAAAACTTCAGTGAAGTTTCCGCTATACCACCTAATTTGCTATGGACACTGAGACATACTGATGGAACTCTCCGCCAGATATACACATTTAGTGACGTGAGGGAGTGAGTCAGGTGAATAGTTAAGGAACCGTTTGTGCACGTATATGTCAATAGAAGGAAATGTTAAAGCAAAATCTTCTCAACCATGAACACAAATTTAGATGTTCCAGTGTGAACAGATCTTAATTATAAAACCGCTGTCTGCATAATAACCGGCCTATTCCACAATCCAGCCTCAATGAATAACCACTCTCTTCTGATTTACAGTTTAGCTTAATGATACTGAGGAGACACTACGGAATGTTAGCAGCTACCATTGCCCGTTTTCTTATATCTATGTTCCATTTTATGAAGGAAACCAACAGTTTCAAATTGTTCACTTCACACACTTTCCTGGAATTAGTAATCTATCTTAGCACACGGATCGATTATCTACCCCTTGAGTTGTTTGTCATCAAAGACTGTTTTTCACAAAAGACTGTTCCAATCCCGTTACAGTGAACGGACACAGTTCATGTTATTGTTCATGACATTTTAAATATGGCACTGATAGTCCTATAGACAATGCGTGCATCTATTCGTTTTCATGTTTCAACCGTTTATTTCCAAACTTTATTTTACTCGGCAATGCGAAGAGATTCTAATTTTCCCCGATCATCTTTTTTGCTTCCTGTTGTTTTAAAGGTGGCTGAAGTTTCCCGTAAGTTGTGTTTGAACCAATCTCCACTACTGTTTTGGAATAGGTATCTTTTCGGTAACTAGTTAAGAGGCCGGGAAATCTGTTCAACTGAAAATAACTTATTCTGGATGACCTGTTAGTTAAGTTTGTCATATGTTCATAAGGTAATGCCTGAATACTGCATTAGAAAGAGGCTGTTATTGCCTTTTTAAAACACCAGATTCGATAATTGCTTCACATCAGACTGTTCATCGGATAGAAGTGAATGCAGAACACCTTGCATGTGTTGATGATGGCCGAGTCTTCAAGGAACTCGAAAGGAGACCATACAAGACTGGCTTTGACAATGAATTATATTACCAAGTGGAATGGGTAAACTTGTAAGTGTTACCGGAGTGACTATAGTTGTAAAAACAAATAAAAAAGTTTGTACTTCTTATGCGCAAACAAATTCAAAATTTATGTTTTCACAAGAATGTATATTAGTATATGTATTGAGAGTAAACGAAATACAACTCTGCCACTAAAACAGACATTTATTGTTTATGTAAACGTGCGTACTCTGATTTTAATCCAGTCATGAATGCGTTGGTTGTTAAAAATAATCAATACACAAAGAAAATCACAACTGCTAACTTCCTTCAGAACTTTCAAGACGAATCCAAAAATGATCGTGATGAACACGCACAAGACTTCAGTCGCTTATATTTCGGAATAGTTGACTCACGTTTGCAAAATGTCAATGTCAGACATAGATTTTAAAACAAAAAAACAGTGGATACTAGGTAATTTTGCAGAAAATACTACATGATCGCAGTTTTATGCCGTAAGTCAAGGGACAGCAACCATTAAATGGACAAAGTAGTTGCAGTGTGAAACCAAGTTTTTCCAACTAAATACACAGCTAGCCTGTACGCTGAAGGTGGTGGCCAGTTGTTTAAATCTGTTCAAACCTCCCAAATACCACTCAGGTTGAAGCACTCAAACCCACGATCCGTGATCAAATATCAGCGTAGTTGTTCAGAACAAGCCAATCAAACAGAAAGTCATGAGATTTAGTTAAATAACATTGACCGTGTGAGTTGTACGAAATCTGCGAGAGATACGTCACATCTATGCAAACATTCTATCCTGAGTTTGCGTACACGCCCATGGATAGTTCAACGTTTGACTAGTCGTTTTTGAGCGCACAGTGGTGGTGAATATAGGCGGAATGCAATCGCCTCTGCAATTGATAAGATACGACCTTTGACCTGTTTCGATTGTATCCCACATATTCGGTAGATTGACTTGAACCATTTGGTCAGATTGATCAGATGGTTTGACTCGATCAAACCCAAGGTACATAAATACGGTGTACCACTACGACCGATTTTAGATATGTGCAATTCTCTATACCACCCAACAGCTAAATGGCTTGCCACGCTGTTAGAACCAATTAGGGAGAAACTAGCCATTCATAGCTTGAGAGATTCCTTCGAATTTGTTGAAATATTAAAGCAGCTGAATGTACTAGGCAAGCGTGTATTCTCGCTTGATGTCACATCCCTCTTCACTAATATCCCACTCAATGAAACGACTGAATTTCTCGGAGAGTATATTGAAAGTAATAATATCAACGTGGGAATACCAGTAGAAGAACTAAAGCGGCTACTTTATCGGTGCACGTACAACGTTCAGTCTAAGTTCTTCGGCAAGCTACACCGTCAAAAGGACGGGGTAGCAATGGGGTCTCCACTAGGCCCATTGTTAGCTGATATCTTTATGGCAATGCTAGAGTGTAGTCCATTAGCTGATCGAATACAATCAGTCACCCTTTACAAGCGTTATGTAGACGATATAATCTGTGTGGCAGATGAATCTAAAAGCCTCATTGAGATACTGACTCACTTCAACTATGTGCATAAGAATATTCACTTCACTCGAGAACCCGAATCACCCGCAGGTATAGCGTTCCTAGACGTGCTCATGTCTCGTTGCGAGGATGGCACGATACAACGGGAGGCGTATCGTAAAGCAACCGGAATGGGCCAGTATACAAATTTCAATATTTTTGTACCACTTATACAAAAGAGAAACCTAATCCGATGTCTGATAGATAGGGCCACAAAAATATGCTCGAGCGACAGCATCGAAGAGGAAAGACGGTTTATATTTAATACAGTCGGTGAAAATGGCTATCCGGAGCAATTTACTCATGAAAATATGCTAATTAGCGCTAAGATAGATATCCACAAACTGCAGACGAAAAGTCTGTTTATATTTCCTTGCCCTTCAAGGGTGATAGTATCGCTGAAACCGTAACCAAGAAGCTTAATATAGTAATCAAGTAAAACGTATTTCGCAGCTCAAATACGTGTTCAGTTTACTTCCACACCAGTATTGCCTGTTCATGACGCCTCCGTTTGTGTTTACCGTTTCGATTGTTCTTGTGAAACAAGCTACGTAGGCTGCGCAACGGAGCGATTATCCGAAGGTATTCGGGATCACTAACGGGTGTGACTGACGCGAGGATCGATGAGGCCCTGTTCGTATGCGATCGCTACGCATTTGATCGAGTCAAACCATTTGATCAGTCAGACCGAATCGTTCAGGCCAATCTACCGAATAGGTGGGATACAATCGAAATAGGTCAAAGGTCGTATCCTATCAGTTGCAGAGGCGATTGCATTTTGCCTATACTCAAAACCACTGTACGCCCAAAAACGGCTAGTCAAACGTTGAACCTTCCATGGGCGTGTACGCAAACCCAGGATAGAATGTTTGCATAGATGTGACGTATCTCTCGCAGATTTCGTACAACTCACGTGGTCAGTGTTATGTAACTAAGTCTCATGAATCAAGCCAGACAGAAACTGTTGACTGACATCTTTTGCTTCAGTGATATGTTATCTACCACTCCCATCGAACTCACATAAATGTATTGTATTTAGCCTGATGATGAAACACCGCAAACGAGCTTGTTTGCTACGCGTTTTCTTCTTATGACCAAACCTGGTATATTCACAGTATTTTAGCGAGAAGTCTACTGTCACGTGACTTGCAAGAAGCAGTATGAATTGCTCAAACTAGCCGTTGCAAATCACAAAATGCTCATAGCCACTTCCAACTCTTGTGAATTCGTATGCTAACAACGGTTTACCCTTATCACATACTTTTATACTTGTAGTTTGCTAAGGGTGCTTAGACATCTGCTTGTCATGCTTTGTTGTTTTGTGGAGGTTATTTCAACATAAAAGTCATACCGGTTATATGGACAAGCGAATATGTAAATGTACATTTCTAACAAGCAGGTGCAATAATCAGTGTTTGCAACACCTGTGAACATATTCATGTCTAAGGTTCCAAGTGAACAAGCTATTACAATCAACAATATTCTTTTTCACGTTAATGCACGACATACCTAGATTCTTCTACAAACTTGTTCAGTTGATTGTATCATCCAGTCTTTTATGCGTGCCGGTCGGTACGGTTGAAACTGTCAAACATCATGCGCATCACAGTGTGTTATGTGCATATACTTCCATACAGCAGCTGAGTGACAGCAAGACCAACGAAGGTTGGACATCAAATTATCCAGTCATCTGCTTTACCGAGCAAAGTCTGGAAACTGTTGCGTAGCAGAGTTCAAGCGCGTAGACTGGTGGAGTCTGCAATTACACGACAGCTGTTCAGTGCAGATGATTCCGATGTCTTGATAAAGACATAATGATTTTCTACCTCAAAGCAAATTTATGTTTGCAGTTGTTTAATAAAGTAGTTCCCGTATGGCAAAACTAGAAAATAAATAACAACACTTACAAGTGACTTGACTCGTATTTGATAAAAAAGCTCAACATAACATTTTCTCAAAATTTCTGCAGAACAGAATAGGTTCAATGTGTACTGTCGTAGTACACTTCTAAATGACGCTTTTTTTACACGACGACTGATCGCGGGAGAATGGACTGTACAGTCTTCCAAAACCAGATTATCATATATCTGGACTACATGTTGCATTGTCATGCAAAAATAAAAGTTTAGAACACAGACAGTTCCAGAACCATAACCCTAGAAGAATGTAACCAACCATCCTGGGAAACAACGCCACCGTTTTGCTCAGATGAACGAGCTTTTGTACATACAGGTTGTGGATGAGTAGTGGGTCTCCATATGGTATCCGCAAAAAATTGCGGACTGATCTAATTTAATAAATTAAGCCACACAGGAGGTCGTTCTTACACATGACTCACCTACTAGCTCATTAATTAAGTGATACATGATTTTTGCGTCTACAGTACCGTTTTCAGGGGTGTATTTAATGCAGATTAGAACAGTATGCATCAAGCTTCACAATGAAAGCACTCACTCTGTTCTCAGACGCTGACAGTTTGCAACCACGACCTAATGGAAGTTGACTCTTCAACACGTGCTATCAGGTATGTGAAAATATATATCACTAGGAAAAGTACATTTTTTGGAATGACATGGTCTGCAAATGATGTTTTCTTTCCTCCTAGAAGTGTGTAGGAAACCATCGGGACAGGCTTCGATGATAATATTGAATGTGAAATGTAATGCTTAAAAGTATTAAAGAATATACAGATATTTTGTTCTCATTATATAGGTTTGGGATATGTTTTTTTGGTTCGTGTCCAAATGGCTCATTCTACCAGGGGACGCAATAAGTTGTTCCAATTGTCTACTCGAATTAGTGCAAAGCGCACACACAAAACCTCACTAGGCTGGTTTGTCCTTCATAAAACATCGAAATGTTGATAGGTAGTAACCAAAATATTTGGCTAGTTTTTCATTTGTGGACTGGTGCTTCCGTTCCGTTGTCTTCGGTTTTTGCGCCTAGTTTAGCTTTTCAGCTGTGATACAGTAAAATCTTAATCGTCTCTTTGGACCGACAGTCTGTTGGGTTCGTAGTTTCAATATGATTGCTGCTAAAACTGCTTTCAACAAAATCTACCTCACATCAAAATTACACTGTTAGAACAAATGTAGGTCTGGCAAACTGATGTGGATAGAACACGAGTCGTCTAACATTTTTAAACACTACGTTTGATAAAAAATTTTATAAGATACAAGGAAATAAAATAAAATCCTAGTAGATTTGATGTTTGAGCAGTTTAATACCGATAGAATTTCGACAAGTGCATGTTACAGTGTACATAAAAAAAAACATTTTTTGGGAAAGTTCTGAACAGTGGTGGTGTTGTTCGCAGCTCAGGTTGATGATTTTGGTATTGGTATGTTCGCCGAGCTTAGCATTTACGTTGCAAACGTTTCATCATCAAGCGTGGTGACATAATCAGTACTTAATTGTTTTAGCCTGTATTTCGTTTTTTTTTAACTCAGAAAACTATACGTTAAGGCAATAACGCACTGGTGATGTCACCTCGCTTGGTGATGAAACGTTTGCAACCTAAATGTCAAGCACAGTGAACATACCAATACCATAAGAAACATTTGTCGAAGTGCTCATTTCTATCGTAAAACTATACAAGGGTGTCAAACTACTTTCCAGTGAGCTCAACATGTTGACTTTATGTCTTTTTAATTAAACACATCTTGACAGCAGGCGGTACAAACCAAAAACCAAAAATAACTCCAGTTAAGTTCATATCAGCATTCCATCTAACGAAAAACTGCCTTTTTTATAGAGGCTACTTAGAGCAATGTGTCATAATATTCAGTATTTACTATTATGTAGACTTTCGCGAAGGGGTTCAGTGGGGAGCAGAAATTCATTGTCTCAAAGTATCATTTCTGATATTTTCGAATCACTCCGTTTACTAATTGCGTCAGCAATCGCATGATTTTAACCAATTGCTTAATTAGCCGCATGTATGACATTTACTCTCCACAAGTTGTTAGTGGAATGCAGTATATGCCCATAAAGAAGCACAAATACGTTTGAATTTTTACTTATGTTCTATAAAATCCTGACGTTTAGTAATAAGGAACCTGCATCTTGTACTTTCTTTACTTGCTATAATATTTCTTTTTAAGAATTGTTGACCTCAGTTCGGGTTAGTAAGGAACACTGACGATGTGACTAATTTATGCAGTAATTAAAACTGGATGAACTGAAAAAGCTACCTATGCCTTGTTTACACATATATAAAATATAATCACCTCCATTATCTCTTTTTATGATTATCAATACCAGTTCAACTTTAAAAAATAGGTGTGTGTAAAATTTTATATCATCTCACGAATTTTGGCAGATGTGCTAACATTATTTGGGATACTACTTAAAAAGATATTTATTGTTTGTTGATTGGCGTAAATCAACCTCATTGGCCTGAACAACCATTTCACCCATAGCTTCATCCCAAAAACAAAACACACTGAGTTGATTTGAACAAGATGCCGGCTCGGTTGGCTTGTAAGTAAGACGTGGAAACTGATAAGTCACAAGCAAAAGTGGTTGAGCGTTCTCATATGATAATTCGGTCGTGCCTAACGTGAGGTCAATGGCGCAGTGGTAAACATGGTTGCCTCATGAACAGCATGTCCGTGGTTCAAGTCCCGGCAGTGGCGATGATATGCACTACTGACGAGCTCTAATCAGAGCGAAACTCGAGTCTAGTGCTTCTTTTCGAAAGGGGCCAACTGGAAAGTCTATGGGGATGCGACAGTTGCGATCAATTGTCGGTGATTTTCGATCTACACGAAAATGTTTGCTTTATTTAATCCAGAACGGAGGTAAAAATTTAGTTCATGTGATCAGCAACAATGAGTGTGCTATAAGAACACCGATTAGGCTCATCTTCCTGTTATTGCGTGTGCTTACAGAATTCATCGTCTGCCTTATCAGGTTTGGACCATAGCATTAAGAAGGCTGATTCAAATAACGGATGAGGCTAACCAGGTATAACAACGGTCCTGGAGTATTGGTCTTTTAGGTCACATCGAAACCCAATCACAATGCAAGTTCACTTTCATCTGGTGATCAGGAGTACAAACTCGTTAATGAATTACTCAGGACTACTCACTCAACGGAATTTTAGCCAGCAACACCTGATTTTCTTTAAAGTCTAGTGTAGGAAGCAAACTGTGCATCAGTAAGATGAATATACAGCAGAAAACAGTTCATTCTAACCAGACGGAAAATCTAACAGGTAATCATTGCTAATTAAAGCAGGCTGGCTAGACTGTCTATAAAACGCAAGAGCTGCGATCAGTTATGAGTGGCTAGCAACATTATATCGACCGATCGCTCATTAGTATTCAAGATAAAGAAATGAGTGAACTTTAACAGGACGCCATCCATACGCAGTTAACTTTTTGGAGTGGAATGAAATAGACGGTGATTGAAGTGGGAGTGAATTGTTACAAAGCGTTTACTACAACCAATTGCGCATTAAAAAAAACTTGGTCAAGAGTTTGTGGGGAACATCTCCACATTTGAGGGTTTACTGGAGTGGTACCACAAGAAATGTAACAAGCGTTTCATACATGAAAAACGGTGCAGTTAGTGTGGGGGAAATGGGTGGGGTAACAAGGCGACGAATCGAAGACTAGCATTTAATGAAATCATGAAACCCAAATCGTTCAATAATATTTCATCAATTGTGGGTAACTTTCAACTAATATAAAAACCAAAACCGCTACTATTCATCAGTAATCAAAATACTGCTGTGTTCAGGATTTCCCTGACTTCAACTTGGAGAGAACTCTAAGTCAAAAAGTCATCAACTAGAGTTAACAGGACAGTTACTGTGTCTCCCCTCGGATCGATCGGACAATCCGGGCAATAGTCACAAGCAAATGTGGTTGAGTGTTCATATGTGATAATTCGGTCGTGCTTAATGTGAGGTCAATGGCGCAGTGGTAAACACGGTTGCCTCATGAATAGCGTCGCCGGTGTTCTAGTCCCGGCAGTGGTAAGGATAGGCACTACTGACGAGCTGCTCTAACAAGGGCATAACTCGAGTCTAGTGCTTCTTTTCGAAAGGGGCCGACTGGATAGTCGATGGGAACTCGACAGTTGCCATCAACTGTGAGTGGTGTTCAGGTCATACAAAATCAACACAACCTACTTCTCATTATTAATTTGTTAAAAGCGCTTGCTCCTTTTTAATATTGACTAGTTGGGAAGTAAGCTTGAATCCGGAATCCGATCTGGTCACAGTGTGAACTGATAGAACAGAGGGGACTAGAAGTGGTGGAGTAATCAATGGATAACAGGTTACAGTCGTCAGAACAGCTGTGCTTGCGTTAGTCTTTCATAAATGACAACGATTTATCCCAACGTTTTGAAATATTAGAAGTGAAATTATGAAAAATTAGTTGATTTATTCTTTTAGTTTATTCTGCAATCTGCAAACCATAGAAATGACTGGGAAAACTTTGACTGACCTATACTCCACACATTCGGAAAGTAAACTCTGTGAAAAGAACAGGGCCTTATTTTGCGAAAAGACAGATCAGCAACAATCGCATATTTTTAACCTACGAGAAGGTGGTCGATGCTAATGTACGCAAGAGCTTTTAACAAAGTGATTGGCAATGCCTTTGGAAATATTGTGTTAAGCCAGAATATATAACTGTGTATATTTTGTCCGGAGAAACGGAATTTTGCGAATTTGATTAGTGATAACATGTTATCTGGACCATGACTGACGGTATGCTACTGATAATGTGATCTTCTCTTACTTTGAAGAACAGTCTGGAAGCAACAGATTCTCAAGCAGTCATCCGAAATTTCTGAATGCTTTTTTGGATATTCGAGAAAACCCTGCATTTCGATAGGAGACACAAATTTTATTATTGACAAAAGGCCAGTGAACAAACCAGTGAACGGAGCGACCATTAAGAAGTTCAACAAATCTATCAAAAATTATCGGATATGACTAGTTTAATCTTTGACACTTGTTCTGAAGCGGGGTTTACAGACACCGGTAATTTTAAACGAGGACGAAACTCGTAATATACGAACATCAATTAACCATGAACCGTTTTTAACAAGTAGCGCAGTAGGTTGTGGAGATGACTATTCGATGGAAGTTGGACTTGTTTCTTCTTCGAAACTGATATAACAAATAATACTGAACTTCACGCCAACATTATTGCATTTTTTATTTTGAGACCAAACATTCGCAAAAAGTCACTTTGTCATCAAATGCTAAATTAAACTGCACATAACACTTCAACTATGGATCCTGGACCACCTATAGCGTTACATCGGGGCGACAGATCAGCCCATATTCCAAAATCAGTTTTAGGCCTTAAAGGTCAAGTTGTCAGGTCACGTGCGCAGTCTAAAAACCGACAAATTATATTGAGTTTATGTCAATTCACGAATAACACCAGTGTTCTGGATTTCTGACCATGCAGTTATATAATGCCTACCACAGAAAATCGTCTTGTTAATGCGGTGCACCTGGCAGCAAAATGAATGGCAGTTTATGTTCTTTTTGGCGGCAAATACCGACTGAACAGACATACTTCTGCGTCGTTATCAGTGTGCATGATTTCAACCCTGGTTCTATTACTGAACAGTATGGTTTCGTGATATAAACATCGTACCAAACAGTTGCAGGAATGCAGTAATTCATGCGAACTTATATAATTCCACTTCGTCTAGAGGCAGTTTGATCATTTAGGATCATTTCAGTTCGCTGGAGCGAAACGAGGACTAAGATTTTAAAAAGCTGTTGATAAACCGGATGCATTTATTTGTGAAGCAATTTGAATAGATAATTCTTGGTGGAAAATAGTCTATTGTGAACGAGCTCGTTTTCAGTTATTCATTATCAAGCTAAGTACATCGTATTTATACCACATATTTAACAGAGGAATCAATCAGGAGATAAATGAGGAAGGGTTGTTAATGGGATCAGTCAATTTACTGTTAGTGTGTAAATAAGTATGCACTTGAACAATGGCTCTTGAGATGCTAACAGAGTGAGTGTTGGCCAAAGCAAATCCAAAGCCTAAGCAAAATGTTCCTGGGCTCACACGGGTAAGTTGTACAGGTGAATTTCACTAACTTCAGCTGCGGGTAGAATTCTACCCCTCACCACCCTCGATTGGGTGGCCTTATCTCAGTAGATTGAATGAAAGGCGTCTGTCACAGTGACAGAATGATTCGAATCCACGAGGTTATACATTACGGCACTGTTGGCAAAGTTTGTTATTCCATTGTTGAGTCAAGCTGGGTGGTGTTCGTGGGCTTGTTTGGATAAGCTTCTAGTTGTTCGGCCAACATAATTGGTCCCATGAGAATAGGTGAATGATAGCCACATTTATGCCAGAGAAAATGACCAGTTTCACAACTGCAGCCACCCAAAACACTTATCGCTTGATGTTATTTTGTCAACGTCACTTGCTAGCTTGTTTAACACCAGCAATCTTCACATGAAACTGCAGTACTGAGCAGTTAAGACAGTCTATGTTGACTGGACGAGTAGCAAATTGAATGTATAATATAGGACTACCTAAACTTTACTCGACACTGCGTGATCAGCTAAATTATTCCTGTCAATCACTGAAATTGTTCTTGGAGCGATCTACTGCCAATATATGCTTCACTCTCGATTAAATTGGGTTTATCTCACTGGGAGGAGTCACCAGCTGATGCCTGGAAAATGTCCACCATTTGGCAATTCGTAGGGAAAATGGAAGACAAATGTAGTAATCGTTGTTGAAAAGTTCTAAATAAGTACAACAGTTTAAAATCAGGTTGCCCCTAGTATACATCAGTGGTATAACCATAACTTGAATTCCGGTCCACATTTTCACAAAATAACCGTGGTAATCACTGTGTCAATGGCATACCCATGAATTACAAAGCATACTTATGAACGCAAATCCATAGTTACTGTGATCGAATATGGGTAGAGTTCAATTTCAACCAATCAAAGCTCCGAAGTTCAGTGCAAGCAATACTCAGGTTGCCTGATCATATTGAGTGTGGTGACAATAACTCTGTTGTTTGCTTTAACCAATCGTCGTTTGCTACGACCTCTCAGTCGACTTCAAATCATCTAATATAAAAATTTACCGAACAGTATTTTGCTAATCACAGGGGGTGGCTCACAGTAATTTGAATTTCATTCACTTTTAATCATGGGCTTCGTATTTTCAGCTTTTTCAGCCTGCCTCTTCTGGAAAGACTCTAGTAGCGCACTTGTGAAAGCTAGTCAGTAATGTACATTCTTGCCAATGCCGTAGGGTGAAATCTAGCCATACTTCCTTGAAGTAATCGTTTTGACGACTGTGCTAATATGTCTATATTATGCACCATGGATTAGATTACAGTAACAGTAAAACACCAGTTTGGTGCCCCCTTTCTGGAGGGATGGTTGAAAGGTATACCTGAAAAAGGAACACTGATCAGTTCATATCGGTGGTCACAATTGGCCAACCAATTCTTCCACTACGGGCCAGTAAACGCGGATTAAGTCTACAGGGTGTACTGATGATTGCACACCAACAGGTTTTCTCAATTTGGTCTAAAATAAATTTTCTTATGATGAAACAGACAACGTCAAATACTGTTATGGAATTTGAGCTCCTAAATTTCCCCTGTAGATCTATGGAGATTTTCAGCAACAAACTGGTCTACCTACTAAATTATTGGTTAATGATAGGTGCTCATGAGAATAACTGACAACATAAACTTTGGGGTTTTATTTTTTGATTGATACTATATCCACATCGCCTATTATTCACCATATAAAATTCACTCTCTATTCAACTTTATCCTTCTAACTATATCCATCAGCTATACTTCCTGCATCCAGTCAAGTTTAATTATCATATGATCATAAAGTATTGGTTTGTAAAGCACATTGCACATTGACAATTTTATGACTTTAACTAGTTCAAAAGCAGCGACCGCTAGGCTTATTTAAAATTGATAAAGCTAGAACGATGTTATGTTTTAAGTTTCCCTCATCACCTTGTTGAAATATGTTTATTTTGCATTTTTAACTATAAGAATAACAATGAAATTACCAGTGGTCCACGTTTTGTAATCGTTTACATGTTTACAAGGTTTGTCGTCATGTGCTTTTCAAACAGTCCGGAAATTCAAAACCGAGACATGAGGTGTAAAATGCTGACAGTGGTGAAACTAGAACCTGTATAGATTGAAAGTAATTGACTTCCGTAAAACGGATATTGGAATTTCAATAAACGATCCCAATTTTTGGTGACGTTTGATATCTTTAATCAGACGAAGTCCATCAGATTATGAACGCATTGCGGCCCACACTATTTCTCATGAAATCGTCACCAATATATCTCATTCCTAAGAGTTGATCTTCGTTTGAAAAACCGTGTTCTAATCGTGAGAAGCTGTGAGATGTCACTTACAAAACTGCTGACTGTGTAAACCAAATTTTTGGGAAGTCTGATGCAGAAAATCTATGTTAAGGTAATGATAATCAATATCGCGTGTGTCACATACAAGCCGACCGTTTCTACTCTGGTTAGCCCTCACATTTTAAAGCAACGTAGAGACATCGGGGAACGACGTTCTTCCGCAGTAGAGTTTCCAACAACAGTTCTGTAAAAGGAAACAACACAAACGAACGTGAACCAAAGGTCCAGTACCCCATGCAAACGACTTAAATGAACGAAAACTAAGACGGTGTCCGCAGCACACCAGCAAGCCCCTTTACGCAACTCGAATTCAACCCGTCCGCGCTTGCTTGTTTCGATCGCACGTTTTGCTCGTTTACTCTATTATGGCCACTTAGCACATTGTTCACGGCTTTCATTCATTCGTTACGATTTTAATACTAACACGCTTCTCATATTGAATGAAA
Organism: Paragonimus skrjabini miyazakii; assembly: GCA_014338405.1. Classification (NCBI taxonomy): domain Eukaryota; kingdom Metazoa; phylum Platyhelminthes; class Trematoda; order Plagiorchiida; family Troglotrematidae; genus Paragonimus; species Paragonimus skrjabini miyazakii. The sequence goes on along the minus strand of JTDE01000549.1, from coordinate 39,342 downwards.
TGCCACACAACGATTTTCCCACAGCCTATTTTATACACACTTTACCCGCAAACCACCTTAACCGCCGAAACAAAAATTGACTGCACCCCATCATATTCATATTTTTCCTTCTTTCAAATACACTTGACTCGATTTCATTCGTTTATGAGACGTTACCTACTGTTTAGTTTCATTGTGATCCACACATACCTATCACCTTTTGCGAAAGTTATTCTTTCCCAATTTCCACAATGTCCACATTAGGCTGTTTTCTACCTGACCACTGAAATGGTAGACAAAAACATATCCACATCATGTTACCATTCATCGGCGATAGCCTTGCTAAAAGCATAACCAGGAGACTTGAAATAGCACTTGACGAGACCTATTTTGCGGCTCAACTACGTGTTTGATTCATCTTCACACCAGTTTTGCGTCCCCAGCTGATAGATATATTGCCTGTACATTCTGCTTCTTTTTGTGTTTCGGTTGTTCCCGTGAAACAAGCTACATAGGCTGCACAACTATCTGAAGGCATGCACGAGAATTATCCGGCATGATTTAATCGAGGATCGATAAAGGCGTGCTCATCGGTAACCGCAGCACATTTGGTCGAATCAGACAATCTGATCAACCCGGCCGATTCGCTCACGCCGACCTACAGAATCTTTGCAGCGCAACCAAAATGAGTCAAAGGTCGTTTACTAGCCGTTAAAATCCGCCTACACTCACCCGCGTTATACTCACAAAATGTCTGGTCAAAACAATGAAGGTCCCGTGGTAATATGTCAGTAGACCGGGTCGATCTGTCACGTAGGAGTAACGCTTTTTTAAAAGCGTTTACGACCCAAGTTATTGACGTGATATAATTAGGCTTCACGAGTTTGACTAAATTACAATTAATGATTACAACACCTCACCCTACTGATGTACTACCTCCGACGATCCCATATAAATGTGTTGTATTTAGCCTGATGATGAAACGTTGAAAACAGGCTTGGATACTATGACTTTCTCTGCAAAAATGACATTCTCTACTGATTAGTTTCACCCAGAATAGTAGGGCATTCTGTCAATCTGTTGGACCTATCTGAAGAAGGTGATATCCACACTTACAGTAGAAATTCTTGGTTTATGCGAAACGTCTCCATTCATGTAGTATGGTTTTTGTCCATACGTTTGACGCGGGTAATTCTCACGTGATTCTAAACTTTGAAAATCATTTTAGAAGAAAATGTCTTATTAATGGTTTCCACCGGATAGTCCCACGAGTATTTCTTCAACCAGATTGTATGTTGACGTTCGATCGCCTTACGAGTCAACTGAACACAACGTTTTGAGTAAATGTGGACTGTTTGAGAAAATCGCGGTTTTTCTAGCCCACTAGATCTTATCTCAGCTTCGCTTCGCAAAAGATAGATCAATACGTCTGGTGTGCCTACCGTAGAATGAGCACAACCAAAATAAGCAAACCGAGTCTGTTGTGGTTATCATGCAACACTGTATTTGTCCAGATTGAAAAAAATGTCTTATTAATGGTTTCCACCGGATTGTCCCACGAGTATTTCTTCAAACATCATAGTATGAAAGAAGTTACGTGGAAAACTGAAAATGCGCTCAATATTTTGCTTGAGGTGAGTTTTTCTTAGATTTTACTGAAGTGGAAAAAAAAGATTTCGGTGTTTTCTCTTCCTACAGATTAAATAATTCAACTAGTAGTTGTGTTTAACTTTCAGCAGCATTTGCAACGTTTTATCGGATGTTAGAGTATAATCTTTCTCTTCTTCCTTCACCTGAAAAAAAAAAATCTTAACATAAACTCTTAAACGACACTAGCAATTCAAGCGTTGACAGTGAGTTACTAATTCACTTACGGAACTCGCTTGACTGATCCTTTGTAAGCTTTCATTGTTAACTCAGTCAATAGTCAGTGTTTTTGGCATAGTTTAAAACACTCAGAAAGCTCATAGCTCATTAAAAATGTTTACGGAAATTATTCCGTGTACGTAAAGTTGTTCTGACAATCTTCCGTTAACTGTGACTGTTGTGTATGTGTGTACAACCGAGGGCTAACTTTTAACACAGATTGTATGTTGACGTTCGATCGCCTTACGAGTCAACTGAGCACAACGTTTTGAGTAAATGTGGACTGTTTGAGAAAATCGCGGTTTTTCCAGCCCACTAGATCTTATCTCAGCTTCCCTTCGCAAAAAAATAGATCAATACGTCTGGTGTGCCTACCGTAGAATGAGCACAACCAAAATAAGCAAACCGAGTCTGTTGTGGTTACCATGCAACACTGTATTTGTCCAGGTTGAACAAAACTGGTTCAATAAACGGCGTTGTGTGTGAATAGCTGCGTACACTGTTGTCAGAAAGGAAGAAAAGAATTCTCATGGTGCTCATCATAGATGCAGTGTTCATTCCGCTACCTGAAACTGAAATGATTTGAATTTTGCGAAATGACTTCTTAACCCATGCATATACATATTCAGATAATGTCAAGTTGTATTTCTCTGTTTCTAAATTACGTGCGTTAGTATCGGTTCAGCGCTAATCACTTCATCGAGGACAAAGAACGAAACTACAAATATAAGGTTATTGGTTACACAGAGGTTGAAAAATCACCGAAAATGATTTTTGTGCAGGTAGTTTATGGAAACCAATAGAGACAAAATTGTACGATTAACAAAGTTGCCATGGAGTTTTTAACATGAAGTCAGTTAACTAAACGTAATTTATCAACTGAACTGGATGTGCGACATCATACTGTGGAAATTGCTGTTGCCAAGTCGTCTTTCTGTTACTTTGGCGTGAAACGATTTCATGTGAGCAAGCCCCAATATGATAGACACATCATTTCCCAAGCGTTCCATCCGAGTGACTGTACGATGGGATGAGCTGACTTACATAGAAAAGGGAATGATTATAGTATTGCAAAACTTTAAGCAAATTACGTGACATCAGTGGAAACTTTCAGACGTCTGGGGGTGTTAGTACACTTAAGTTCAGGAGGGATGTTTTGAAAATGGTACACAGGTACAGAAATTTCCTGAAGACTAACTAATGCTATGTAGTATGATTTTGTTTCAAAGCAAAAATTGCTTCACTGCTCGGACAGAAATTTAGTTATTAATCACATCTAAGATTGTTAACGTATAATTGAGTGAAAGTAGGACTTACACAAACAAATCGATTTTGCTTGAGCGGTTGCCCAAACAATCTTCATTATTCTGGAATGAAACTCATGTTCTGGAACACAGTAATGATAACGTTTTCTTTCCACTGAGGACAAAAATGGATCGGATGAGCCTACGGAGCGGAGTTACTACCAGTCTGAATTTCGAAGAATGGACGTGTATTTTATCTGACACTACTTACAACATGGTACATGTAAGCGGTCTGAATGTTGGAGAGTGGCACAAACAACTGATTTTCGACGACTGGTTCTGATCCAGACTGAGCATGTCCCCTGATAATTTTTGTGAAACGCTTTATCGTACGATCAACTCATTCAGCAGTAAAACAGCAGTTTGAAAATTCGTTAACGGTAACCTATTGCTTTTGCGATTAGTCTCATGGTAGGTCTTGATGAAATATATGTAACTGTATTGACCTTAAAAGGAATTATCGAACGCAGTTGTTCGCCGCCTTGATACTTCTGATCTCATGGGAATTTTCTGACAGTTACGTAAATGCAAGAACCTGCTGGTCATCAAGGAGCTAAAAAGATATATTCATTAGAGCTCCAGGCTTACGGACACCAGTGCTTTGATCACATTTTTGAGGGAGTGAATCGTACATATTGTTTATCAGAATCAGTACTGAAGTGTCATTTGTAACTACCGTATTAGTCAAGGTGCAATATCGCCAAAACTTCACATTCTCATACTAAGATATATCGCTCACTCCATCGCATCAAAACGGCACGCAAGTCTTGTCTAACGGCAAGCTGCTACTGACGGCTTGCCAGTGGAGAAACGTCATGATGTCAACAAATTTGTGGATAAAATTTCGTCCAAACGGAGGAGAAAAAAGCGGTTGAATCCTAGACGGGTACTAAGTATGGTGAAACATCAGTTGTAATCCCGGAGAGGCACGCCCATAATTTGTCCAAGGTCGTGCCCGATGGTACTTTGCTTGAAATATTATCGTTAGGACCAACGTTTTGTTAAATGTGTCGTAAAACTAGTCGGGTAATGGTTGAAGTTCAGCTTGCGAACCCGATCAACCAAATGCTCCATTCGAGTCCCTCAGCTAAAGCCGGTGTTGAGCAATTTGTATATGAGTTGGTCAGTATTTGTTACCGAAGTCGCCCGTCGACCGTATCTCGTGAGAGTCCGATAATTCGATAACTCTAAGCATTTTGCCTACACGTGATGACATCCTACTCAGTCGGCCGGACAAAAGAGACGGGATTGTGATACTGGATAAATCTGATTATACTACTTATAAGTAGTTAGGCAGATTTATTATTTTAGATGAGATCAAATTGGGAAAAGTAAGGGCTTCGGCTGGATTCGAACCAGCGACAGAAACAGCATGCCCTAACCGTGTGACGTAACATTCGGTCGATGCATAGCCGATTATTGTTTGCAGTCTAGCGATGGCCTTCATTGTCATTCTGTTTTGACCGCAAAAGACGCTTGGCCTGAGAATCCGTCTATTGCGCAAACTCACGTATATGTCATGTCAAAAATCAAACCCCAAACGCGTACACTCATTTGCACGTCAGACATGCATTCGCGTACATGGGGTGACAGTACGTTGTCATTCGTCTTGACGGAACTTCTGCCATAGCGCGTACACACTAGTCCGATAGTCTTTTCTTGTCTGTCGTCTCCCTGGCGTTCGGAGCTTGCCCTTTTGTTCCTGAATGTCGCCTGTGGGTAATATACTACTTGTGAGTAGTATACTACTCACAATGAAACTGCATGTCATACAACTATTCGCTAACAGTCACATCCTGGTTTTCACCGTTTGTCTTATGACAAGTCCTAATGGAACGTATATAACTGTATCAAATTAAGAAATAGTTATCCCAAGCAATTGTTCGTCACATCGTTGATTGTTATCCGTTGAGTAGCTTCTGACAGTGGTAAAGTTGTTGAAAATGTGTAGCTACACTACCGAACATATGGACGTTCACGCACAATTAATCTACTTTTGCCTCCACAAACGTATGCAGCACAGCATTACAGTTGAATATAATTCTTGTGTTGAGAGCCAGTGCAATATTGCATGACTATTTGCCAAACCCTCTTGAGTTTCCAAGGCTAAAGATGATCATCACGCCAACATCATCTTTAACATGACATCAACTACTACAAACTTACCGGACCAATCCAACAGCTGATCAAGCGAAAGCGGTTTTGCGTACTCAGTTTTCTAATGAGAGACGTATGATAACTTGTCACAGTATTAACATAATTAATACATTTTGTGCAGTATGTCGAAAGTTATCCGAAAATTTCAGTATTTGCTTGCATTTCGTTTTTGTATTGTACCATATATGCGAAAAACCTAACGACATCAGATAATCAAAAACGTCTTGCAGTTCAATTTCTGTTGTTCACGAAAAGCAATCGAAATGTTCCACAGCGCGTTGTTACTCTTATTTTTCACGGGAAGTTCTTGTGCTCTTGGAAAAGATCCACGTGATGCTCTGTCGATAAAAAAATGACGTTTCTGCTTAAAGAAATATCTTTCTATTTCTGCCATCAAGCTTTTTGTCCTCTCTTCTGAAATTATTGACCACCGGTACACTAACTGTTCAGAAGTTCTTTCAAATGCCATGAGTTATAAATCAGATTTACTTGAAATGGGGTCACATTATGTCATAACGAAGTTCTTCTGGAGTAACTTTTTGGGTGAACGCATGTCTAAGCTCTAACTGGGATAATAATGGCAGATTAAAAGAAGAAAATGAGTGTGGACGGTTTTTGTTTCATGAAAATGTGATCGGTTAAGCTTCGTGATGGCGCTATAAAGTAACTTCAAAACTTGATCCAGTTCTCACAAAACGAACGAGGTGATATTTTGTGGGATGTTACCAGTTGGTCTGCTTTAACCATTCAGGAAGTAAAACGTGATTATATGCAGCCTTCAGGCAACAGCATCAGAAAAGTCCAGACTTCACAGAACAGAGACAGGTGGTATCAGTTCTAACACAGAAATACTGTCTGAATTAAAGGTGTATAAACGCATAGGACCGCGTAAGCAGTATCCATTATGAATACCTAGGGGTCGTGGAAAATTTTGTACTTAAATTCTACAACAACATGACAATCTAGCAGAGTGGGTCAGGAATTTGAACAGTTTAGATTATGTAACCTGTTAGAGATGAGTATGATGAGTGTGGTTCTATGCTGTTTTGTAGCTGTCTGTTGCATCTTCGCTCATGTTAACCACTTGAGCGTACGTTCAACATGCTTTGGAACAGGCACCGACCTGTACTGCATATGTGAACATCTCTGCAACGGTAAGTAAACTAATAGATTATACACGCTAATAATAGACGGATCAGTTCGATAAAACTTTAAAACTGTGTGTCATTCATCCACCAAACTAGCTTACGAAGGACGTTAAACAAAACCTTCAAGGTCACTTGATGTAATTTAGAAAAATATCGTAAATTTACTTTGAACAGACATTTTAATTAATAAATTTGTATCAAAGACTTGATACAAGGCTTGAGTAGTTTTTAAAAACAACTTTTTACCAGTTACATGTCAAGTTTTTAACTAGAGTATAAACTAGAGTATAAACTTTCGGAAGTAAAACACAAAAGGTTATTCTCTGTGAACATTAAGTAATTTATATTAACGTCAAACAGCTGCAGGAAAGGAATGTAAGCCGTCAAAATTTCACGATATGTAAAGCTTCATGCCAAACTTTGATTACCCTCAAATGTTTATGGAATGCGCAGATATATGTACAGGTTGTGATGACTCGCAAGAACATTCTGAAGACCCAATCCATCTCAAGATCCAAAGTGACATTATAATTTTAAAATGCTTCAACTGTAGGATGTATGAAGAAAGTTTCGCAGGCACCCACACCCGATGATTACAACCACAAATCTGGTCGTGTGCTTCCGATCAATACTGACAACTAAACACGTACAGTGTATACCTTGTCGATGGTTATTTCAGGAGTAAATGCATGCGGTGATGTTTAAAATATGTGCAAGTATAAAAAGCATTATCTATCCTCACTGGCTAGGAATTATACAAAATAAATAAAATATTAACGTACGTCATGAAGAATATCAAACTCCAGGAAAACTGGGCTTGCATATGCCTAGTGCTTGAAGTGCAAAAGTTTGTATTAGGTTCCCTAAAGACTATACTGCTTTTGAATTGGCCTCGAAAACAGGAGAATGTCTGTCCACGAAATAGTTCACTCCGATATAACCAAAACCGTCCATCCTATTGAAATTAATGCACAATTTCAGACATACACTAAACACGATTCTGGTAAGTGTTTAATTAACTTCAATCAGGAATTTTTTGGTAGCGTTGTATAGCT
>JTDE01000549.1:0-19683 GCA_014338405.1 Paragonimus skrjabini miyazakii | reverse complement strand
CGTTTGCTCCTTTTCGCCATATTATTTTTTACTGATCGCTGTTGTGGATCTCTTCTTTTGGAGATCACTGTCCTCTGGTTCTTCCACATTGCACATATTGTCATGAGAAATCTTCAGAAGTTCCGACACTTACGTACAGTACGACTAGCCAGTTTTATCAAATTTTGCATTGCTTCATGAAAATCTTTTAGATGCCTTACTGATCAAAATGTTCCGCAAACATAAACATGCTAGACGCCTGAATGTAGTTTGTCAATTTCATTTACAACAAAAATACAGTCTTGTGTAAAACTTGGAGACCAACTTTCTGTTTTCTCTATCTAGATCTCAACAAAATTAAAGTTGTAGTTAACTGTCAACGCTTTGTTGCCTATCATAATTAGTATATTTGCTTAAAAGTTGCTTATCTTTCTAATGACGGATGACTAATCGTTAGTTCAGCTTTCTGCTTTTAGACAGTTAGTCCCAATGACCACCAGCAAGGTGGCAGACAGCTGTTTTGACCATGTGGGAGGAAGTTAAACAGCGGGAGGTACATATTACGGGCCAACCGTGAATAATCAATCGAGTTCAGTCTATGAAATTGTGAAGTAGAATTGACCACTAAGGTCGCTTTCGTGCCCTCCACCAGCTCAAGAAAACATGGCCCCACATACAACTGTAAAGTGCTGTTCTGGTACTTGTTCACGCCTTGTAAACTGGATTCAACCGCGTAGGTGGTGGGTAGCTCCTTCAGTTCAACACTACTTTTTGTTTCGATAAAAAGATTCTGGCAGGATTGTTTTGATTTCAATAATGTAATTGATAACACACTCATCTGACATCCACAAGAACTAGGGTACAAATTCTCGTCCATATTACGATGAATATATATACGTTCAGTTTTAAGAGTGAAGCTCAAGTTTGATTTCTAATTTGGTTAAGCAAAAACCCTATCCGAATAAATGAGCCCTTATCAATTGTTGGTGGTGTTCAACTTGTATCCAGCTGAACCCTTGAATTTCAAGTGCCAATAGCGCTGACTTTCTGTTCAGAAATTCCTGCGAGCTACCATGTGCTTCAATTCTGAAAAGAGCATGCCTTCCCACAAAGCAACTAACTTATCAATTAATTGAAAAACACACGTCCGTTCTAGTTCGACCTACTGGCCTTCAGTTGCTTACGTCGATTTTTCTGTCAGCTTTATTTCAGTTGACCTGATTTTCCATTAATGATGGATGGTTTGTTTTCCTGTATTGGCCACAAACCATTACCTCTGTGTTTTCCCGATATCCCATGCTTATACCGATTTGTTCCGAATATTACTGGATCACTTTTGCTTGTTCTGTCAACACAGTATGTCTAACCCGTGGAGCTAACTGGGTGCAAGGTGTGAACATTGGATGGAAGTCACAGGCAAAATGTGGATTTCATGATTACCCGATTTTGAAACTCATCTCTGAACGCATGACCCGGTTTAACATGTTACACTGCGCGACAGTCACCATTCCGATGAACACAATCGCTTTGTGCTGGTTAATTTCACACTCATTAAACATTCCTTCCTGGAACACTACCGTTGTCCACTAGTGATGGGGTTGCCGTTTTGTGTTTATTTTTTGGAATCCCTAAACACTGAAAAGCACTTAAATCAAGACCGCAATATGGACATCCCTAAGTTTATATTACAGATTTTTCACCTTTCGAATATGCATACTGGAGCAGTGTTTTGTACAGAAGATACAATGCTTCAACAAAAATACAAAATGTTTATTCGAATTTTCTACGAATTTCTCTGTAACTTATCGTTCATTAATAGCTGTTGAGTTGTTTTGCCCAGAAAATGACATCCTTGCAAATTAATAACTCGTTTGACCATATTACATGGTTCACGGCCTACCGCAGCTTGTTTCAACAGTGAGTACACATAACCTATAGGGTGAGTCTTCATTTGACAACATTCAAAAAGAACAAATTGTTCAGTTGAGCATTAAATGATAGACCGGTCAGGTAGGTCTCTTTTTCAAGCAGTTTGATCAATGTTTCTTTTCTAGGGTGAATGAAAACAGCTGCTAGTCTCCTACGTTTCTCAACTGGCATGCATATATTTATTGATTTCCTTGTGTGATACAACATTGGCCTCAATGGTACAATTTTTCACAATTGTGTTTTATCATTTGTTGGGTGTGGTTGCACATGATCCTCGAAAGCTTAAGCTGTTATTTCAATACCATCATAAAATCGATTCACCATATCGACAAACAGACAAGTTAATCTATCCTTCTGTATCTTTTCAATCAATAGTCTTGTGGGTGATTTTGACTTATTAAACGTCTAACATTGTGATAATATCCATACAAATAAAGTAACTCACTAATTACCGATCATTGTCTGCAATTACCATTTAAGACATCGAGCTATATTGATCTCATACTCTTTATATACGTTCATAAGCAGTTTGATATGATATCTGTCACACAGTTCATTGGTTTGACGATTACAATCACAGACGCTCAGTTACTTGAAAGAACAAATTACTTACGGGATTTTACTTATGATTAGTAGGCACTTTTATGTGGTAAAGACTGAATATCACCCGGTTTACATTAACTAAAAATCTTCTGTTACTCATTAGCAGAATAGCAGAGACATCAATTGGAACTGACAGGACAGTTACTGTGTATCCTTCTAGCACCATTCAAACGAGCATTTACATACGATAAATCTGTCGTGCCTAATGTGAGCTCACTAGCACAGTGATCGACAAGCCTGCATCATGAAAACGTGATTGAGTTTCTAATCCCGCCCATAACAAGGATATTCAATATGATAGAGCTTTAACAAAAGCTACACGTGGATCTGGAGCATCTTTTAAAAACAAACTGTATGTAAAGCCTGTATGAAAGTGAATACTACAATCGTTCGTAGGTGTTCACCTGCTAAATGATTTCTGTGAAAATGACATTTAGGTCATCCAATCAACTGCCAAGTTTAAAGACTTGATACTTGGACCTCAAATTATGTTGTAGCTCATCTCCAATGATAACATCTGTGGACCAAGTGGTGAGATGACAATGGATTCACTATTAGGTAGCCACTGATGGACATTTAGGTGATGAGAACCAAAACACATCAAATGTTTTGTCTACCTGTATTATACTGACTAGGTTATCCACAGAATAGACATTTCGAACAAACTGAACAGTGCACCTTCGTTTTATGCTTTTACCACGGAGCTGGACTCAGAGGACCGTTTATACCGCCTGGAACTCACCCTATGCAAACTGAAAACTTTACATTTGAAACGATATGTTTGTCGGATGTAAACACCATTACGTCAGTATAGCAATTTTTACAGTTTCACTAACTATAGATATGAAAGTAATTTAACTAGGCTTCCAACAGATGAAACCGGAAAGAATCTGCTTCGTGGATTCACTGCATCATAAGTTGAAGGCTATAGCTTGTGCACCACACCAGACAGATACTTTGAGGATTCTTCCTGACGAAACAAAAATGTTATCCAAATGACAGTGAAAATCAGGACGCATAGGATGGGCCGCTAGCATGTTTCTACATCAATTCCTTTTGCAGAACGTACAGAGCCAGACCATGGCTCTTATTCACTGGTTCTCCGCTGATTAGTGTACATCTGAAGTGTGAAGCCTCAGTTCACAAATTGTCTGTGGCAGCTTACTCGTTTGTTAACGCCCATTCAATAAAACCGTGTTCGTTGCACGACTCTGCTCTTGTTTAGATGAATCAGGGTGTCTTTCAGGAGTAACACATGGCCGGTCGTTTGCATTTGATAATTCGGTTCCGCCTAACATGTGATCAGCGCCGTAGTGATGAGTTTGGTTGCTTCAAGAAAGCATAGTCGGAATTCACAATTCTCAAAAGTCGTGAAGGTATGCGCTACTGAAGGCCTTCAACTAGCGGAAAACAATTCTCCTTTTCAAAAGCGTCTGAATGGAAAACCTATGAGAATAAAGATTCAAGGATTAATCCGTATGAATCATACAGTAGAAGCCCACATTGTTCAAGATATGTGACAGAAAAGCAAGTACCAGTGTAATTGTCAGCTACTTAAACGCTGGTAACCAACGGGTTAACACAAACTGACCATTCACTCTTCATCGTACATATTAGTCGAATCTATTAATTCAGGCCAGCACCGGTCACTGCAGCCCTAATACGTAATCCGACCTTCTGTGGACAGATGTCGTTCATATAATTTCTCCAACTGTCTTAGTGATTGACTAAACCACCTATTAAGTGCGAAGTAAGTTGATATTCCATTAGCCATCAAAAACATGGAAGAATGAGATTGTAATATTTTTAGCTTCGGAAGTTTATAAATGTGATAGCGTAATGGAAATTTATCAAAAATATGTTTTTATTATTTTTGCTCAGTGTACACCAACCTTTACTCAAAGGTGACGTTTTTAACGCGATTATCTTGAATAGTAATCCACGGAGTGAGATTTTTCAAGGAGTTAAAGAGATAGAGTAATACTTGTAAACGTGACCAAAAAACGCCACAGTAAAAAGTGATGATGTTGCAACATGCAAATTCTGGCGGTGGTATTCCCTTTATTCTAGAAACAATGAAACGCGCCTTATTGTTGACCACATAATCTCCGTTGTGGCCATACAATGAGGTTCTGAAGAGACAGAATGTATTGAAATTATAACGTGTGAGTATAACTTTAGTTACCACTAATGTCCGTATGATCTTCTATTTTTTGCTGTACCTTTACTTGTCGCTGCTGATCCCTCTGTTACTTCAACTTGAGCATATTTGCTCTTGTACTTATTTTCCAATTGTTGTCGTTTGTTGTCGGCGCTTCACTGGCTTTGTTGTTGACATCCTCAGTCCTCATAGCGTACTAATGTGCACCGTTATAGTGCAAGATTGGTCTTCCGCGGAACCTGCATCCATTGAGAAGCTCACCATATAGCACGGCCACATGACGTAGTCATCATGGGCTCTTCCGAATAAGTCAAGCAAATATAATTGGAATTATCCAAGAGGTCTCTGCTCAAGACTTAGCCCTTCTACTTGATGCCAAGTGGTCATCTGATTCAGTTGAAACAGAATGTGTTTTGAAGGGTTTGCTCACATACGTTTGGTAAGGTGTTCTTTTCATCTTGATATTCAGCGTAGCGTTCTTCCACGAACACAGTGGGAGTTGAACCACTGACGATGCCGCACACATATTCATGGACAAGCTAGAAACCAACGAACTAGGTCATGTTGTTGATAATAGTTGTCTCTATAGACGTTACGTAGAAGATATATTTTGTTTGATAAACGACAAAGATGATATACGGTCTATCCTAGCTCACTTTAACCGTGCGCACCCTAACATCACATTCACTATCGAGTTAGAGATGAGTAACCAACTATCATTTCTAGATGTTGCCGTGCTCCGTAGAATTGATGGCTCAGTTCAAAGAACATTTCATAGGAAAAAAACGTGGACTGGCCAGTACACGCATTTCCTCAGCTTTGTTTTGCTGAAGTATAAGCGGAGTTTGGTTTGATGCTTAACAAGCAGAGCCAAACGGATATGCACGTTAGATACCCTATCGGATGAACCCCAACACATTCGAGATGTGCTAATTCAAAATGGAAATGCGCAACGATTCCTGGACAGAAACAAGCAAACAAAAGTGAGACATGGAATTGTTCAGATGGTGGATAAAAGGCCTGTCTTTATCACCTTATCATACAAGAGGGAAGCTGTCAATGAAATTATCACCCGCCCAGTTTGTAATGTAGTCAGCAGTGTTTATCCTGCAACACGGATCATCGTATCGTTCAATACCTTCCCGGTACTGGTGCCACGCCTGAAAGATAGCTTGCCTAGGTTTTCTTTGTCTTTTTATGCTTATTCTCTCACCTGTTGTTGTCAAGCAGGTTGTGCTGGGAGAATCACAAGGCGGCCATCAGAAAGGATTCGTGACACCCTCGATTGACCAGTAAGTGCTGCCTGTTAAGAACGGAGGAAAATCATATTCAACAACACTCAGTACAGTGGGTCGTCCACACTTCTTACTGTTGGCAAAGATTTTGTAAAATGTCGCTGTTAGTTTTGAACCTTCCATGATGAACCACTTCCTAAGTACAAAAAAGTTGTTTAAACAGGGAAGTAGCCTCAATAATCCCGATTAGTTCACGTAGTATACTTTTGTTGTCAGGAGCTTAGCCGCTTGTTGGACAATCACTATCCTTTCAAAAACCCATGACAGTAAGTTGCTGGGTGGTCTAGCTGTTCCATGACTAGATATTTTCAACATGTGTAAATAAAGTTTCAGCGACGCAGACTCCTTGCAAGCAATGCTCCCGGAAACTGTTTAATCACTCCATCCATTCGTTCCGTCCGGTCGATGGCTGCTTTATCCGCAGTCTTTACCAGAGGTGCGTTTGTTAGAGACGTCGTTCCAGGAATCTCTGCAGTGTCGTTAGATGTCATTGGCGTTACAGTGGTCAGTAGCCAACTAAATTCAATAGCATATTTATAGCTGGTTATCATGCGTTCACTATCTTGTAGTTCATCAAAAGTAGTTTCTAGTTCTTCTGGTTGTCTACAATGTCACACCAGGGATAGTATTTACAAAGTTCGTTATGGTTATGCGTTTTGTTTTGATCGTTTATTACTATTCCACTGTTTCAGCCTTCAATTCTTCGGGGGCTAGCATCGAAATTTTGCCAGAAGTGCACACGAAAACGTTACAATGTCCATTGTGGATGTTAGTCTATTCTTCTAGACACCGTTCCACAGAGATTTCCTTAGGAAGTTGTGGACATATTACACAAAGGTAAGCAAGACACTTTGATAGTAGTAGTGTTTAGACTTCATTGTTACTTTAAACGATGTTTGAGTTAAATGTGTAGGTCATTTTTATCACCAACCAAGAGCTAGTCGACGTCACAGTAAGTGCTGTGATAATGACATCCTAGGTTGGTTTGGTTCGTGTATGCTTTTCTGCTGATAGCAAAGTCCAGCAGACTCTAATGACTAGGTCTACATTATTTCCGTTTGCCTTGTTAGGCTGTTTAATGAAACGTTTTACTTTTTTTATGCACAACCTGTAGTATGAACAGAACTCAAGCAATTGCTGTTCATCTTTTTTAAATTTTCCAAAATCAGTACGGCAAATATATTCGATCCAAGAGTTGATGCAACATCTTAAACGAGCACCGAAATATCTTAGTAGGACCACTGACTCCGTACTAAACATTTTTCGGCTAACCATATTATGTGCCCTATAGAATTTACATTTGGTTACGGTCAAGAAGCAAACAGGGGAATGCAGAAACCCAGACTGTTCATCACTGTACCTCAGAAGACTGACATACGGAAAAAATAAATTTGATATGCATCTCCTATAGGCGATTGTGCTGATCACAGTAAGGAGATTCTGGTCACGGAGTTGACTCCGTAGTTTCAGAACAACGAGTGGGAAATCGATAAGTTGTTTTATTGTTAATGCTTCACTCCTGAAACAATATTCTTCGAATCAGTCAAATCGGTGGTGAATTTGGTGGTGTTCAAAGCATGCTAAACGCAAGTAACCAAACAAAGCAGAAGATAACAGGTTATGGGTCAATTGTATTTAGGCAAGTGTTACCTATGTAACTGAATTGGTAACTACCAGCAACCGGAGACATGCTAATACGCTGGAATCAACTTTGCAGGATCTGTCAGATGAGTATTTCAAGGGGTCATCTGATTTTTCAAGAAAATAGATGGAGAAATCATAATCTTAATTCATTCACCTGGTCGTCTCATCCAGCTATCAGAACAAGCCACTTCGATCAAGTCAAGACCGGCCACCATGTGTCATAGAATTCAGCACCGCCAGTTGTATTTAATGGGGAACTGGTCCTTCGAACTTCCGATGGTCTGTGCAACTAAGCGCCACAGTCTAGTTCTAACTCTTCGTCTGATTATTTCCATATTTTCCAGACCAACTTTGTGGACTATTTCTTTTGCATGACCAGCGGTTTCTGAGTCCCTGATCATGACCTGGTAGACTAATTGATTTCAGGGCGCTTTCCAAACCTTTCTTCGGTGTTTATTTACTCTAGTTCCAAGTTCCGGTGCCATCTACTCTAGTTTTTATTTGGTTCCTACGGTCTGAAACGTTACCAATGAAACAAATTGCGGGTTGCTCACAAGTTGCTACGAAATTATGTGTATTCAACCGATCGCAAAGAAACTTCGACGGACTCCATATTGTTTATGACTGTCCGGCTACACTTCTGTTGTTAGCAGAAAGCTTGTTCTCCTGTGGGTCTAAGATGTCAATGTTCAGTTCCTTGCACGCGTGACAATAATAGCGAGCTTTTTAAAGATGTCGGAATACAAGGCCTTAATATGCTTAATCAAAAATAGATGGATACATAAGGAGATTCGTGTGTCTGCCGCAGAATTTCAGTCTGTATGTGCAATTACTCTTCTAAACTGCAGACTCAAGATGAAGCAAACGTACCTAGCGGGTCAGGATTTCCTGTTCAAAAGGCTTGATATGAGCGGTAGCCAGTCAATGGCAAATGATGATTAGCGTCAACATCAGAAGAAAGCCGTGACCTCTTTAACTAATCTAATCGGTTTCGTGCTTTTCAATTCCGATTGTTGTCACTCAAGTTGCTTCTGACATTGAACTAGTCAGACCAAAGAGCAAACCATGCTGGAATATTTGAGACCCTAGGGATACCAATCAACAGTCTTTCCTATCGACTTCAATTGTGTTCACCAGAGAACAGCGGAAAAATTAGTTGGGCATCGGATTGGTGGCAGTAGCTTGTGAAACTGCATCTTGTTGGTTACACTTCCATTTTGCAGACTTAGCTCAGAATGTTTTATATGTACTTCAAATCCTTCTATTTCGTATAGAAACCTGTAAGGCAACGCGGTTATACATTCATGACTGGGACGCTGTCATGTGCGCACAGATGAACGTATTACAACCAACCGTTCGGGAAAATATGAGCCCCATGTAATGTTGTTTGCGACCCTCTTCAGAGGGATGACATGCTTAGAATCATGTTGATGTCTAGTAACCAGTTTCAATCCAGGGCGCTTTGTTAGTACTAATGTTGGCTTTCCGAAACAGTCAGATAAACCCTCTCAGTTCGTACTTGCCATTTACAGAAAGGTTACGCCCAAATCCAAAAGCAAAGAACGCGCTGCATGGCGTTTTGTTAGATTTCACAGTATTTTGGAGCTAGGAAAGAGATATGCAAATATAGTACCATGGAAACACCAATACGAACTGATGACATTACCCAGCTTTCTGGTCACAAAAATTACGCTCATTACTGGCATCCCCAACACAGTACCGCAGTCGTAATAGGAGCTGACTTATGTAACTGAGTCAGTTAGAGTTCGGCATAACAATTTTCGTAAGATAAAGGAGGAACTGCTCATGACTGTCCTTTGTAACCCAAAACTTTGTTTTATGAAAGATGTGCTTATAATTTATATTGACGAATTAATGTAAGATGCAACATGGCCTGGTAATGAGATAATCGTACACGTAGATTGCAGCTGTTTTAATTAAAACGGTCCACTTTTGTTTGTAAAGTTCATGTTACTTTTATCTGGAACTTTGGAAGAGTAGTTCTTGTATACCCCCCCACTTAACGTACGGTTCCATTTGAACGTGCAAGCGAAACCGGATGAAATACAGAACAGCCTTTGTCTCGCACGCTTATTGACAAATGACAGTATTTCTTCAGGCATGAGTTTTTGAAAATCAGCTTACAGAATAAAGCATATGATTTTCGTGTGTAGTGTCAATTGTCATTTTAAAACTGTCGAAAATTTGAGTAAATCATGCCACTGTTTTAAGCATCAGGATAAACCAGAACGCTGACTTCGAAAAATGGAAGTGGAAACCTAGAGTAATTTTTGATAGCAACAATGTAACATGCATTTGAAACCGGTAAACGCGCAGTGGTTGAATTTGAATTGTGTAACTGGGCATGCTGCTGTGTTGTTGACGACGTTTTAGTTTTCGTTTATGTAAGTCGTGTGCACGGCTTACTGGACCTTATTTGTGCTTATTTGTGTTGTTTCCTTTTACTGGACTGTTGTTGGAACCCCAACCTTGGAAGAACGTTATCCCCAAGTGTCTCCATATTGCCCCAAAGTTGGTCCGTGTGTAATGGACAAACGAGGTAAAGACGGCCGGTTTATATGTTATAGCATGAAACACAGCGTTTACTTTCACAAAGTAATCCCATTTATAACTGTGGAAATAAGTTGAGTAGATTTTTAAGAAAGTTTAAAGATGAGATATAGCTATGTGTATGTCAATGAATGGGCACTGACAATTTTGTTATGAATGCGTAATAAGCTAAATTTGCCGACAGAATGTGAGTTTTTAAGTCAGAGGAAAAAACCAAAACATTCTTACAGCTTCAAGCAAGTATCACATTGTTTATACAGTTGTTCACTGCTATCGTATTTAACATGTCCGGACAAGTCAGATTTCCTCCCTTTTAGGATATTATAAATTGTGATCTAATTCTATAAAACACAAAAATCATACATGGAGTTTTTGCTTGAAGTAAAGCAACATATAAGCATATCCACGTCTTATATTCGTTGCTCCACACTTGTTGGTGACTCCAAATTCCAGGTAGTTGAATGTAGATTCAAAGTTCTTGGATGATGTAATATTATTGGCTGTTTTGCAGTAGCATCGGGTATAGGCTACCATAAAAAATTCTATTTAAGTTTCCTTAATAAATTTATCTGCGACTGAGGTAGTTTTGCTGTTTCACGTGTGAGCGGTAAGTGTGACTTTTGCGAGGCGTGACATTTACATTCTGTGCTGTAATATATTAGTTGGTCTGTCTTATCTTCAGTTCACTCTGATCAAGTTCTACCTAGTTCGTTCTTTCCCCCTTTTCAGTCTGTTCCCCCAAAACTGGCAGGACATACCGATTGATCTCGCAAAACTGCGTAGGGTTGTGATCGTTTCTGCCGAAACAGTGAACCTGTGAAAAACAAAAAGCACCGCAAGTTGTGGAATCACTTGACCACCTGTTATGTGTGCATACTATGTGACTGTGTGATATGGAGCATTGGAATAAAATTCGTTTATAGCCAACTCAGATAGATAAACACAGCTGTCCTCGGATTACTCACAGAGTTTAAAAACCCCTTGAATAGACTCAAGGAAGTGACCGAACACAGTCGGAGAATGCCGAATTGGGGGTTACATCGTGATTTTTCATAAAAACACAACTTCGCGCTATCCTGGCTGCAGCCTCTGTAAAAACTGGCAATTATGGTAATCATTTTTTACTAACGAGATGTGAACATTACAAAAGTACATACCTCGATGGTTTCAAGACAAATCTAAACAAAGACTCTGAAAATTAGTGGATACAGTCTGACACCCTCGCAATAATTCAAATAGCTAACGAATAAACAATGAGATTCAATAGGTTTGTTACAAAGTTTCGGGAGATTTTGTCATTTTCAACCTCTGTTTTCGTAACTGCATGTAATAATTATTTAACAATGCACACCCAAAAGAGATTGTGAAATATCGACCAACGACACAGAATAGCGAAAGAGGAATTAACAAATAGTTTTCCAGGCTCAATGGCAAACACAGACCACTGACTGTGGAAAGTTACACAGCCGTTACTAACATTGATTTGTCAATGACTGTCACACTCGTCGTGGTTGGCTATGGAGTGCACTGACACAGTTCGTAACATTAGTATAACATTACTCCTTTCTAACAAATAAAGGTCTTGGCTATCATCATCATAGCAGCAATGAGCCTGGCCAAAGGGTACTGTGGCTCGAGCCGCCGCTCACCTCAACAGTGACGCGGAATATCCTGGAAGTAAACGTTATTAGGAAGGTTGAACATTATTAAAAGAAGACTAAGCGGAAGAACTAGAACTGTTATGGATACAGGTACGCCATTGACTACGACACACCGCCATTTCGGATAGCGTCTCTAACCAGCGGTTTCAGAGATCACGAAGATCCCGTCCAGGCAGGCGACACCTACTCCCTTTGCTCAATGGAACAGTCAGGGTCTTCATATTTTGTGACCACGGCTTTACTCAACTGTTGGTGGCATAAGTATATAATGCCGGGTACGGTAGACGATCTGATGACATACGGAGTACGTGACTCAACCATCGCAAGCTGTGTGCTGTGATCAGTTGACCAATTGATCGCCGATCCCGAGCGTTCCGGAATACGCGCCGGCGAACTGCCACATTGCTCATACAATCAGTCAGTTGGCAGAGACAACGATGGCCAAACACAGCAAGCCTGCTGATATCGTCCTTGTGAACAGGTCACGTTTCCGAACCAAAGAACAAAACAGTACGTAGATAAGCATTATATACTCTTCCGTTCACCGACAACCGGACGTCTATCCTACGCCACAGATGACGCAGTTTGGCAAAGGCAACTCGTGCCTTTGCTATCCTCGCTGATATCTCATCAGCAATATTAATGGGCTGACGAGATAGTGCTACCCAAGTATGTGAAACTGTCCCTAGTCTCAAGCGGATTACCAGCAGTGAAGAAAGTAGAGGTGGAAATGCTCCAGTCTTGAAGCAGCACTTTGCACTTTGAAGGTGCGAAGCACATTTCATACAAACCAGCTCGGCCACTCACCTTGTTCAGCATGGTCTGCATGTCTTCAGCTGAGGGGCTAAGTAAGCCAATGTCGTCCGCACACTTCAGATCAGTCAATCTCGTGCCAGGAAGAAGATCAACACTAAGTTTACTGGACTGCTCAAGCGCACCCTCCAGAATGTCATCCATGACAAAATTGAACAGGAAGGGGGAAATCGGACACCTCTGGCGAACACCACTAAAAGTGATGAAAGCTCGAGACAGGTGTCCATAAACTCTCACCCTGCTTGCAGAGTGAGCATACAGTTATCTTAGTAGATTCACGTACTTCCCCGATACTCCCTTGCGAAGAAGACAGCTCCAGAGAACGTTACGAACAACTGAGTCGAAAGCAGCCCTCAGGTCCAATTAGACCACGACTATCTGCTGTCTGTAACAGTGCCGATGTTCCAAGATCCGTCGCAAGGTAAAGATATGACCAACACACCCTCGACCGGATCGGAATCCTGCCTGTTCTTCACGTACCTGGGTTTCTCTGGGCTCAGTGAGCCGACGTAAAATGAGGCCAGTGAGTAACTTGGACGCAATAGACACCAAACGGATGCCCCTGTGGCTGTCACATTGACTTGAGGCCCCTTTTGTTAAATGGAAATGACTGTTGATAGGCACCAATCACGAGGTACCTCTTCAGCCGCCCAGATCGTTTGGAGGAGTTTTGTCATTTCTGACATTAACCTCTTGCCACTATCCTTGAAAAGAGAAGGAGAGAGGAGGTCTGGACCAGGAGCCTTATTACGCTTTAATAACTTGAGCCATAGAAACCATAATGCAATTTTCAAACTGTAGAAACTGATTTTTTAGTCAAAGTAACTATAAATACTGCTGTAAATTATTCACCTACTTTTTTGTGTGGTATCTGTTGTCTGGGCTTAGCACAAACAAACTCTGATATGGGGAAATCTAGGTCATTTACTGGATTTAACCGTGGCAGTGAGTAGTCCCACTGTGCTTGGCTACACATTTTCATGTGCACAGGTTTACAGAACAATGTGTCATGTGACTAGACAAATTGGCATAAATAACGCATGCGTATACTCGGTAAAGACTGCATCATATTGGCGGAGTGATACAAGTCATTTTCCTCAACGTTGATCATATCATAGTACAACATCACAAATGTGTATTACGTAGTGTGGTAACTTTGGTTGTGTCAAAACTTAGCAACCTATATATTGTACGAAACTGGACAGTAGGGCCTTTATTACTAAGTTGTTTTCGTTGGTAAAATCTTCGAAATCACCACAAAATGAAGCAACGGATGCAATTAAGCTGAACGTCATTGCATGTTGAAATTGGTGTTCGCGTTTCTCAAAAAACTAATCGCAGATGCACACATCGGTATGGATGGCGAGACAGATTGCCGCGTCTAACTGGTAAGCAGTGAAATTGTCCCAGCTGCAGCCTGCGTGCTTTCAAACAGCTGTAAAAGTTGATATAAGGAACTGTTTAGTGGTGACCCAATTCCGAAAATGCTGGGATTCGACCAAATTCGTGTTTCATTTTTATTGAGAAGTACTGGGTGAAATGTAAGGCGCTTTGCATGGAACAGTTTTAAGTGGTATCAGGACGTCTGATTAGCGGAATCTCGACTCAGTTGGTACCATTGTGAAGATGAACTTATTATAAACGAAAGGTTACCCAACATTTGTAATGATCGTTATGGCAGTCAACTGTGAGAAATTAGTTAGCATTCTGGACCACACAGTAAAGTATTTGTAGTAAACAAGCTTACTGTAGGACCATTAACTATCAGTATCGCCCATCTAGGAGGTCTGAATCTTTCAGTGAGTTATTGTAAAGATCGAATGACAGGGCTGCGTTGATGAGCCCAAAGCACCATCCAGCGAATTCGTATCAATTGTGTTGTGCATTGTTTTGTTCAGTTGCTTACTGTGCTAGGGAACTGGTGTTTTACCAAATGGATCAATGACAACTGTAGAAGGATTTTTGCGCAAACCACTCAACCACTCAAGCCATGCCGTATATCGTATACGTGTGCTCGAAAATAGAACGAGTGGACTGTGCAAGCCGTGCTGTCCTACATATCCGGTCACACTACATTAAGTCGTGCCAACTGATTTTGATCCTACGTATTGTCCAGTAATGTTGAATGTATTCCTGTGGACTATGTGAGTTGATCACTGAAAACCACCCAATCAGTTGTTTGTCCAAGAGTTTTTACGAAACTCATCTTATTGTGCAAATAGGCGAAGATATACACGGATTGCACACGCTTACTGTTTATGTTGCTGTTAGATTACAACCAAACGTCTATTCTTTGTTACAGATGGCGGAGTTTTGTGTAAGTGTAACCTGAGTTGTGTTTTTAGTGAAGTTACAAACGTCTAAGTTGGCGCTACACAAGAATCCCTGCAGATCACGCCAGCCGATGACAGTTAACTAACAAGCATACCGTTCATCTAACTTTGAACGAGCTGGAGGCACAACGTCTATATATCAGTAATATACTATTGACAAAACAAAATAAGCAATGTCTTTAAAAAGTTCAATTTGTGTAAGTACGAGAAAATAGTATATTAGAGATGCCATGCAGGGGTGACCGTTTGATAGATGTATTCAGTAGGAGTGGTAGCGCAGCGGTGAAACGCGTTTACAACAGCTTACATCTTAGGTTTCAGTAATAGATCACGATAGAACAAAGACTTGAAACCAGAGCTACAGTAGCTGTGAGATGTATAAGCACATCTGTCCTGAGTGACACTGCAAAACGAAACGCTTCGTTGTCAATCGTTATACTCCTATCAACTACTGACGACAACGTCGTTGTTGCATAATCATCCACTGTCCTGTCAAATAGCTATGGACCATAAATCCTGAAGAACGGGTTTTATTTATCAGCCGTCCGCAGTCGGCCTTATGCGATCAAAAACAGTTGACTTTCAATCTTGTCGTGCTTTTAACTGTGAGTAGCTCTCGCTAGCCAGATAGATTTATACGGTTCTTTCAAGAATCAATATTTTTGTTTCCACTTTAGTTACTTGTTCACCACTGGTCTAGAGATAAAAAATGAATTCGTATCTTAAGCTATATGTTCTGGCTAATCTATCCAAATGGTCATGTAGGACTCAATTTGCCAAATAAGATAATTCTGTAATGTCAATTGAAATAGTAAAAGTGTACTTGTCGTCCCGTACAGACAAGTTCTATCTGCTGGACGCTTAATCGTACTAAACATTTTTACTGCAGCCGAATTGAGTAGTATGCAATTTTTCCTATATTCCAGTCAACTTTTGTCATTGTGTTATTCTCACTCAAAATTGAATACCTGCGTAGAGGAACTAATAGTAAGAACTCGTATTTCTCCAAATAATCAATCGTTACATTCAGTTCCGGTTAATGAAAAGGTGATTGAACACAATGATTAGAATGTTCCGATTTCAGTAATACTGTTACTGGATGAAACAGTCAAATGTTCCATAGAAATGTAGTTTAATTATAAAACTTTTGCAGCGTGAGGTCGATTCCAAGGTAACCACAGACAATGGAATGGAAATTGAAAATCGTACACACTGGTTGGCTTCCTGCCCATAACCAGGGGTTGCAGACAGAAAAGCTATTGGCGTTAACAAACAGGTTGCTGCTTAAGCTTGTTTTGTTACGTATCAGAGTTTTTGTACTATAGAACGATTTGCACAATCCCATGAACACGTGATGCGAATGACCCGTTCAAACCTACAGTCAAACATTATGTCGGCAAGGGTTAGTCGGATTTATGCCTCTCTGGATATCTTCCCTAACACGCTTTCACGGATCAACTGATGTATGTGTCTGTTTGTGTGTATGCACCCTTTCTATCGACTTTTTGTTTGTGTACGTATTCGTTAGTGTTTACATGTTCAATGTCTGTATGTTGTACGACCGCCGTTCTCGTCATATTCAATATTTCTGTTACACCTCACAAGGTTATGTTTACCTTTACGAATCCTATGAATGATTTTATCTCTGGATCAATAAAGAGATGGGGGCACCTAAGCATTCGACCTTACATCATTCTGCACAAACCGGTGAACCTCCGGAAACATTTAGTACTGAGTATGCTGTCATTTTTCGTCTAACAAAATGCTCACTTCACACCTCGGAACAACGCGAAATCAATTATTATATAATGTATTCCAAAATAATTGTAAGGTTTAAAAGTGTAATTTTCTGTCTGAAACCCATACTCGCTGGAGCTAGCAAAACGTTGCGGAACATCATATAATTAATTATGACCTTGGGCGTATAAGCTACTGATTTTTGGTTAAATTATCATCTTCATCTGCTTCTGTTCAAATATCATCAACTTGTCAGGAAGCTGAAGCTGATAGACAACAATTGGACTATCTCAAATTTGGATTTCCATCGATGAACTTGAAAGTGACTCACAATACCATACAGAATATCAGGGTGCATGATGGCTGCATGATGGCTGCATGATGTCCGTAACGCGTGGGTTAATTTGAAGAAATTAGCCTACGTGTTAAATGGCAACAAAAGCTATTGTTTGGTAGTGTAAATCGGATGCAAAAACGTGGGAATGACACCCTGGGACTGAAGCATACTCAAGCAGTGTGAAAATGCTAGACTGACACTTATCAAAAGAGAGTACAGTTGCAATCCGATGATAAAGAGGTTATGATTATTTGACCGGCAGACGTGATCTGATGAACAAGTCCATGCAGAGTAAACTGAGGTAAAGAATGATCATTGTTTGTGGTCGATCACAGTGATAGCGCAGAACAGATAACGAACAAGTAAAACATGTTACATTGATTTGCTTTGTGCGTTCTGTCCAGCAGTCAGTTCTCTTCTACATTCAGTCGATACATGAACAGAATTATTGCTGTTCGTTTGATTTTTTATGAAGTTTATGTACCGAATGCTTCAATTCATCAGTTTCACTGAAATCCGAAACAGTAAGTAGTGGTTTTGTTCAATGCTAACCTGGCTGTTGCTAGTTAGACAAACAGGTTTAGACGTCCTGATAACGTAGATTCACATTGTGTAATGAAAGCATACAAACTCTGCCGACACACGCCAAACAGATAAGACACAACAGAAAAATTGTTGAATGTTTACTCTCATGTTTTATGTGGTGCAGTATCAGCAACCGTTAGCAATTTGTTGTAAGATAACCAAATAGAAGCTTTGCATTTTATTTGCTAACAGCGCTTGCCCACCATTGGGTCAGGAAAAAAAGAAACTGTTGACACATGTCACACTGCCGTAAAACAGAAGTCAGAATAACACCCAAACATTTCCCATTCTCTGTTTGAATCCTAATGGAAAACATATCGAACTTACCCACTGAATTTAGCTCGCGACAAGTTACAGTTAACACTTGTATCATTGCAATTGTCCAATTCAAGTACCCCAGATTAAAAAACAGCCACTAAAATTTAGTCATGTCTGTAAAGATGAGATTCACTTTCTGTTTTTAAATTCGTCACTCCAAGGGCTGTTGTTGGGCGTACTGACACACTGAAAGCGAATATGTTCGAACCAAATGGGGCCTATATATATTCGCTCACCCTATTCAAATTCTCTGAGGGTGAGTTACGGAAGTTATCCTTATAGGAATGACAAGGCCCTGGTTGTTTAACATTTTAACATGTTTTGTCTTGCCGGGGTTCTCATTCGAAATTTACAACGACTCCATCGGAACACGTTCCAAGACCGCTTCGTGTCACGTTTGGCAACCAAAGTGAAATGGACCTATAACAGATCTCACAAAAACAGTCTAAAAACCTTGTCAGAATACGTCTATATGTCCACAGGCCTAACAGGGTCACATCTAGTAGCCATAAACCCGTAAATCAAGAAGAAAAGCATAAGTGCATTGTCGTTCACAAGGTTCCATCTCCTTAGTATACGGTTAATGGTTCTTCTGTACTTCATGGCTAAAACTAGTGGTCGTTTGTAGCCAGACTTTCTGATCTCTAAGTTAATAGGCTACCTAGGTATGTTTATATAGCATCCATTCCAGAAAGCTGATTTTTACGAGTGTCAATCTTGACTTAATACATTGCTGGTCATCCTTCGATAGTTTAGCCTAACATTCTTTTAAGTGGCATCATTCTCCACGTGGACTGCTCTCGGAAAACCATGTCGGAACGTCTTGAACTATATAGTACTCTAAAGTTGTCGTCTACTCAAATTCAGCCCTGAAGGGTTTGAATGATGCTTCACCAGTAACTTCAGCTTCACATAAACGAGATGCAGCCGACGTTTTAATTGAAAAAGGCAGTAGCAGCAGCACCGAAATAACAGAGATTGACCGGCTTCTCAAAAGTTGGATTATACAGAAACCTGACTAGAGGCAGACTCTTGAAAAAGGTAGCCTGTTGTGACCTCTCTCGATCTGTCGTACACTGATGCCAAGTTTCTTCTCAACAACTGAGAAAGTTTTAACTGATGTGAAGTGCATTTAGGCCGTTCATTGTCGGCATTATAAAGAACCAGTCTACAACGTATGTTGAAGACAAGCAAATTAATATACTAAGTTTGATTATGTACCACAACGATCACCCCTGTGAAAAAACCAGTGGTGTAGCTCTTTATGCCGAGAGCTGACCTGTGAAATTTAAGGTAAATAACTGGCTTTTTCTAGGCTCTCCTAAAACCGCATAGCACCCAGTCATCCAGCTGTCTGGTTGATGTAACCTACACATCTCCGTCTGCCTCACTGGTTACTAACCGTATACTTAATAACGGTATACGCAGGTTAGTCACTGCTCGATTCTCACAGATACCACGCATGAATGAGTTAAATTATCTCGAGTGACTTAAATACCAGCAAGGTCGTCCTTGACTTTTCATCATCCGCCTTTGAGTTCTATAAAGCAGTTATGAACTCTCGCTTTACTGGAAATGCCTTACTTTGAAAGGGTCTCTCAGAAATTCTCCTTTCTCTAAAACTACGACATCAGCTGACATGTTTGATTTGTACAGAACATCTTTTAGCGTCCTAGCCTGTCCAGTTTGGAACAACCTACTACAGTCTGTCGTAGTT
>JTDE01000548.1:210031-225752 GCA_014338405.1 Paragonimus skrjabini miyazakii | reverse complement strand
CGATACTGACTGAAATGATTGATAATGGGTCGAGGCATGATGCGTCAAAGCTTCCCCTTGAATATATCGGCTGGGAGAAGTTCGAACTGGTCCCACTGTCACGCTGTCTCTCCTTCGACACAACACACAGCTGAATAGCAGCTGTACCAATGAAAGTGTATCAAAGCGGAATCTCCTTTGATCTCAGTACTGATAACCCATTATCGAATCTGGTATCAAACGTGTAATCATGGACAAAATTATCTGCTTCCAGCAGCGGCATATCAGTGAATAATTATGCTACATCCAGTGAGGGCGACATCTGTGAATCAAATTTAATGTCCTATATGCAGTCGACGCATTCGAACGGAACAAGCAGTCAGAACAGGACAATTGTCTTTCGAACGTGTTCAAGCAAGTTCAACAGTCAACTCACCGTTGTTTTGTAAAGATAATTTGATATATTGGGTATCAGACGAATTGACACACCGGATTCATGAAATTCCGGCAGACCACAGAGATGGGGTTTGGTAGATCTGCGTGGTCACGATTGCTCATATGTCACGGCGGTTATCACCTTTCCGTGTTTTAATGACTTTAAACATTTACTCGTCTGACGCCAGCATAGTAAGTTTTGTTCTCTTAGTTGGTAATACTGCAAAACGTGCCACGGTTTCTCAACCTAACTGCTTTTACTCGTGATGAAAATTTCAGCTTTACCATCTGGTCTCTTGTGAAGCATGTGCGGATTATAAAGAAGCTTTTTCCTTGTGCTTCTTAGTCAAGAAGCCAGGTCTGTCTCGATGCATGCTAGCAGCGGTTAACAAGTCTAGTTATGAATAAACCAAGTAGTAGAGGTTCGGGGATTTAGGTTATTTCAAAAGCGAACACCGCCCGCATTTGATCGCAGCCTTCACATTCAGATAAGCCGTTCGGCTAACCCACTTCGAAAGGAAACACTAGACTCGGGTTTCGCTCTTATTATAGCTCATCAGTAGTGCACATCCTTATCCAGATCGGAGTTTGCACTCTGATCCTCGTGAAATAACCTAAATCCCAGAACCTTCACTACTGATTCAAACCATGCTCAGTTGGTTCAATGAAGACAGTAACTTCAAACTACCTGAAAAGTCCTGATCACGGGATTATCGATTGGATAGAACAGAGTGATTCTATTCATTCTCCTTTCGAAATGACCGGGCAAGCTGAACACTATTCGTACAAGGTTGTGGTTGAGCGTTTGGATTTGATTACTTGGTCATGCCTATCGTGGGGTTGCTGGAGTTGTGGCTGTTAACACGCATGAGAGTCAAAGTGCAAACTCCGATTTGGACAAGGATATGCACTACTGATGAGCTCTAATGAGAGCGAAACTCGAGTCTAGTGTTTCCTCTGGAAGTAGGTTAGCCGAACGGCTTATGTGAATGCGAAGGTTGCGATCAAGTGTGGGTGATGTTCGATTTTGAAATGACTCAAGTCGTTCATCGAATAAGTGGTTAAATCCATAACTCTGTGGCGTAATGATGACGTACTGAAACTCCAAGCTACTCATCGTAATCACTAGTGATTAGGTGTCTGAGAGGCTAGAATATTAGTATTTTCAAGTTTGTAATGTTTTGCGTGACCCGTTGACATTCGGCTAAACTTCTTTCCCTTATTTCATATTGCACTGACTTCATTAAACCTGCATAGCCATAATGATCCGGAGATGAGTTGCCAGAAACAAGTGTTTGCTACGGTTTTCTTCCATCAGTCATTGGAAATTTTCACAGGAAGACGTGAAAATTTCACGAATCAGTGAAAGCTTGTGGCAAGAGTAATTTAAACAGTGGAAGCTGAAATGACGAGTCAAGTGCTACTCACAGATTAGTGTATAGTTAAAACATACGTAAGTGTGGAGTGGAGAAAGCAGATGGCAAAATGAGGTTAAATTTACTGGAACAAAGCAAGGGATCAACCATATGTTTCTGCAACTGAAAAATTTGGCTCATTCATTGGATTGTTGAAACCGCCGCAAATTTCACTAGCACTAACCAACTGAACCATTTTCGGCAATCTTATATGGATTCGTGGTTATCCGCATCAGCAACAAAGAAACCTTCCTCTGAACCTCAAATTAGCAGTGCAATAACAGTTAGTCAGCAGTAGAATCGGGGAACGAACAAAGAACAACGGAATTTCTGGAGTATCCAGTGTCACCAAACGAATCTAAATGATTCGGTATCAGCATTCTTTGTAAACCAGTACATTCCAATCGATACTTGAATTTCGATTAAACACATCAGCAATGTACCGAACGCGCAATCTTATCGTCAGTGAGCAAGGCGAAACAGTCTTTACCGGTGGTGTCAATTGTGTGCATGAAATTGAGCGTGTAAGTGGCATCTCAAAAAAACAAGTTTTCGAACTGTTCATT
Organism: Paragonimus skrjabini miyazakii; assembly: GCA_014338405.1. Classification (NCBI taxonomy): domain Eukaryota; kingdom Metazoa; phylum Platyhelminthes; class Trematoda; order Plagiorchiida; family Troglotrematidae; genus Paragonimus; species Paragonimus skrjabini miyazakii. The sequence continues at coordinate 223,357 of JTDE01000548.1, read as the reverse complement.
GAAAATCAAATAGCTACATCTGCTCGACGACAAAATCTAAGTTGATTTCAATTTTCGAGAAAGCAGTTTGCGGACGATGGCTTTTCAGAGTCCAGCTGCAGGAAAGACAAGACTATAAGGGTGTTTTGATTGCTTTAATGCCATTGATCGGACAACGATCAAGCAGGTGAAACCTCCGCGACTCATGCATTAAGGAAGGGCAAGATGGTTGAGACCTGTCTACCTCACATCCCTTAACCAGTTGGTTTGTGTATTGCTAATTGCAATCCGAAATAAACTAAAACTGTAATTGTATCCGGAGCACCAGGGTTTTTATTCCTAGCCTAGAGCTCGGGCTTCTTCACTACTTAACGTTAGGCCAAGAAATCCAAATATGACAGAATCTTTGAATTATTTACCATTTGTTGAAAATGAGACTGTACGCAACCGCCTGATAGCACCAGTTGCACTTACAATACAATTCCCGGCTAACTACATTGGTGAAGTATCCAGAGAGTGAAAAATGCGACATGCGGAACACAGGATACATACACTGTACATCAAGAGACAAAACTCAACTTAGTGCACTCACTAGCTGATGTACATGATACCAATTATGACACATCACATATCATATAGGGAGGGTCAAGTTTCATGTCAAACATGTGTACGCAGAGGCTATGGTGACTAACGCACATCCTGTCCACGTCACCCACAGCAATGGTATCATCTGGTCGTTCGTTTGGATACGCCAAGACTCACTTGAATACTTATCGTTGTGGCCTTTGGAATGAACTCACGAGCGCGGTAGATGACCTAGTAAACGGGCTATCCAATCACTTGGTCATAACCACACGCATTCTTACATGTGCAGCGGACACTATCTGAGGCTGCTGACTAGTAGATAGACAACCAACCGGAACTACTCGGAGATGAGATGCACCAGCGAGTTTCCTGCTAGCCTGTCTTATTCGTGAAACGATGTGAATGAATACCTGTCTTGACAAGGCCTACCGACGGTAGCCGAAACGTTACACTTAAACAATGCCTTCTAAATAACTTAAGTTATGTAATGCTGTTTTCTAAAAAAAGTCACCAGGCAGTTCAGAGTTGTTGGTGTAGTAACGGTAACTAAGACAGTACTCTGAACTTAACGTGGCATTAACTCTGTTGATTGCGATGACATTCCAAGAAAATGGATACACCGGTTTCCTTAGGTGGTGAGCAGTGAGTAACGTGCGGCTGTAATAGTTGTTCAGAAGTTGCGATCTCTTTTCGACCGATAGCCATTTACTCCATCTTGTGAGATCATACTGTATGTTCATTCTAAAAACAATATAACGGTTGGGTAAAGAACGATCGCTGGTTATTTGAGTGAGCCACTTTACTCTTTCCACAAAAGTTATATCTGTCGGTTTTCGAAGTAGACTTAAATTGCCGTACCCTTGGTGTTCAGCAACACCTAGTTTATTTATCAGTAATCTCACCTTGTCACTGTAATTTCATGCTGTACAATCCACAAAGAATATGGCTCCAAATACTGTGTCATGGTTCGAGCAATAGTCCTGGTTCTGACAAATATCGAAATTGTATTACTAATAAGTAGTGTGGCAGATTTATGAATTTAGATGAGACCCAACTGTGAAAAATCAGGGCTTCGACTGGATTCGAACCAGCGACAGACACACCATGCCTCAACGCGGTCAGGGCTCTACTAGCTGAGCTACGAAGCCACGCCAGGAGCTCGGAACTTTCACATTTGGACTCGGTTACCCACCCGTCATAAATCTGCCACACTACTTATTAGTAATACAAATTCTATGCCCAACAGTGGCGTTGGTGGATTCCAGCGGGAACTGTTTGAGAAATCCTGCCGGGGCAGTCGATCCCCTGGACCATTTGGTGGATTCCATATGAGACAGTGGGACGGGTGGGTAACCGAGTCCAAATGTGAAATTTCCGAGCTCCTGGCGTGGCTTCGTAGCTCAGCTGGTAGAGCCCTGACCGCGTTGAGGCATGGTGTGTCTGTCGCTGGTTCGAATCCAGCCGAAGCCCTGACTTTTCACAGTTGGGTCTCATCTAAAAATATCGGAATCACTGCCGGGACTTGAATTACGGACACGCTGTTCACGAGGCAACCGTGTTTTTACCACCGCGCCATTGACCTCACGTTAGGCACGAACGAATTATCATCGCATGTGAATGCTCAACCACTTCCGCTTGTGATTAGTGATCAGGTTACCCGATCGTCTCGAAATGGAGACACAGTAACTGTCCTGTTAATTCCAATCGATAACCCCGCGATTAGGACTTCCTAGACAGGTCGAAATCTCCGATCTCATTAAACCTGCTGGGCGATATTTTAGATTACTGATGAGTAGTTAGGGATTTTGTTTATTTCAATTTGAACATCACCAACAATTGATCGCAGCTGTCGCATTCCCATAGACTTTCCAGTCGGCCCCTTTCGAAAAGAAGCACTAGACTCGAGTTTCGCTCTCATTAGAGTTCGTCAGTAGTACATACGACGTACTTTGCACAGACATTTCGACCGATCTCTTCGGTTGTTATTATTAGTTGAATGTTTTGATTGTGCCGTTTACATAAGTTTATTTCCTTCTCTTGTCTTAAGCGTTATCCCAGACTGCCTATTAGCTTCCGTTTATTTCCGCGTGCCTTACTGTAAGACCGATATTGTCTGTATCGTTAGTTTCCTACTCGACCAGTTTAAAGTTTGAATTTTGCTCCTTTGTTTTTAACTAATGAACGTGACTGGTTCTGTGTGCTATTCCTATTGCAGCTGACGACTCATTCCGATTGTACGTTTATTTAAATTGATGTATACTGATTGATCATAGTCCGTGTATCGTAACTGAAGAGATCGGTCGAAATGTCTCTGCGGAAAACATCTTACGTAATTCCACTTGCTTGTTCTAAAGGTAAAATATTGTTTAAAACTGAACAGCTCTTTATGCTATGAGACACGGCATGCTGTGCTTTTAGGACTGTCGCGTCGTTTAAGGACTCTGACGTGACGTTTTACAGCCATATGGCAGGACCAACTACTGGATGTACGCCATCTATCCGCTTCATCTCACTAAAAGTTTCTAGGAGGTATTCACTGGAAATTCGGACTTACAACCGGTTGTAACAAGTATAAGCTTGCTTCGCATTTTTCAACCCACTGCTGCCTTTTATTATGGTTTTTGTGAAAATAGTTACAGGTCTAACAGAAGTGCTGAGTATTGCCGACCCAAATGACGTTAGACCTGTGCACTTAGTCCAATAACATGGTAGACCCGAAGTGTTTTATCGTCAACTATTTATTGCCCAAACGCAAAGCAAAAGACGACCTTAGTCAGAAATTTTTACTGTTGAGTACTTGTAAGCAGAACTACTGAAGATTTTGTGTCATGTTGTGGCATTATATTGCTATCGTCATATTTCTGGCCCTTTCAGCTGACTCTTCCAAAAACACCAAGTGCCACTAACTTTGGGAAAGTATGTCTGAGGAATCGCCAACGTGCATGAGGTCATACCTTTTTCGCATCAATTGCTTTGCTCGGCGTTGGACCACACTCCATACGTGCTGGATTGGAATCATCATCGGAGGTTTGGGTGCCAGTCATAGGAGCTTTCCACCGATGTACTCGAGATCTTCGAACACGCTTCCAAAGTCCATGTGGCCGAGCGCACTGTCACAGAGTGACCCTGAATTCCTCATTTGTGATCCCAAGGCTACCTAAAATCGTTCGAGGCAAGACTTGACACGTTGCTTTATTATGCGAGGCACGTTTGATGGGATATATCAGCAAGCCTCGTTCTGATATAGCGCAGATGATGCAGCCATTGTTTCTTCGGCTGCCAACAGCAGTTGCGCCTGCCTTCTCTTCATGTACTACAATTCCGTGGGCTCGGGCGTGTTTTCAGTTAATATTGTTTGCATGAGGTACGATGGAACATTATTATGACAAGTATTGAAGTAAGCAATATATATATATATATATATTGCAGATTGTCTGACGAAATACGTAGCAATTTAGTGACGCACTACGAACACAATTATTGCCAAGTTTTGCAAAGATGAATGTACAACAGAATGAAAAGGGGACATCTGCTGAATTCTGTCCGCAGTGGTGGCTAGAACTCTCAAGTATGCCTAATTACCCGGCCATCGAGAGATCCTTTCATGTAACTGCACGGTGAAATGTGCACAAGTGGGGGCCGTGACGTGGGATACTGCGCGTATTGATCGAGATTAGTTCAGGTAAAGGCGCTGCATACTTTCAGTGGGACTTTTGTTAATTTATCGACTAACCTCACCAGAAATACACCGAGGTCAGCGCTGGTGCCTCCCAGGTTGGTTGAGAATCGGCACTTGCACTTCGTCGAAGGCCGGTCATGACTTGTGGATGTCCGCACGAACAGTTCATTAACTGTGTGTCTTTTGTGTTCTTTTCCACCCACTGTGATTGGTGACTGACGATGGGAACCGGGACTCAAGGATTTATATAATTCTTAGAAAAATTGCAAAGCAGAGAAAACTGAGAAGACTTATGTGCACCTGAATCTGTGGAGCATGGGTTAGAAAGAAAAGGTAAATCGCAGGATTGTTTAAATTCCACAGAATCAGCAACAAGAAGGCCGTGAATGAAAAAGTCATAGAACAATGACCGAAATGGAGACTTAACCAATGCCTGTCAAGCATGGAACAACCGCACTGCACAATAAAACAAACACCAACTGGCTAGTGTCAACGTAGACGGTCGAGATCATAAGCATTCTGCCACTATCATTCTGATGATCAGGTTATCGGATGATCCGGTTTGGTATTCCGAACAAGTGCGGTAATTGTGTGTTTGAATCCAACTGCTTACGATAAAATAACAACAAACAAATTAGGCACGCAAGAAACACTGAAGGAGTTTTCTCCGTAAGTCAAACGGATCATTTGGTGTAGTAGCCTTAGTAAACTATCCCTGAGATGAATATCTTCGTTTGGCATAGTTATATCTGGTAAGGGATATTGAGGGTGATGTAACACCCCCAAGAACCAAAATCAACACTCTCCACGTAAGTTTTATTGGTTAAAGGCTTACCAGTTACTGGATGCTCAAACCGTATAGGCAGCTGAACAAAACGGTAGCCAGTGTGAAGTTGCTCTGAAATGGACCAATTTTCATTCTCGTATATCAATATCTAGTCAGTCCACATTTGGTGAACAGTGGAAGGTTACGTATTGAAGCAAATGAGAAATGACGGATTGACGAATAAGTGGCACCCACCTTTGATCACGTTGGGGGGCGGCACCGAGAGGCAAAAACAACAAATTTCTAATTCAGACTGAGTTAGTCGACTATGCAATGGGCTTAAGTCCGTAGGTTTGTGCAATCGAAGTATCGAAGTTAATGCATTCCTGAGAGGGAATGAAGTGCCACTTAGAACAGTGACAAACTGCATATGTATGAGGCGTGTCGCGTAATTCACAAAACTCATAAAGAATGGATCAATTGAGAGAACAAGGGGAAAAGGCTGGAACTAATTGAAACTAGTAGCTAATTCGAATCTCCAGCAGGTACATTTAGAAAATATTGATGAAATGAAACGGATGGATGGTGTGCATCCAGTAGTCGATTCCCATTGTGAATTACTTGGTCGCTTCATTACAACCCACTTGTTGACACATTTTCAAATTCAGTTAACAACTCACAGTGTGTACCACTGACTCACAGTCGTAGCACGACAACACAGTAAATCGCGGCTAGTTCTGTGCTGTGATTGGACGCATAAATCAGTGACATGCGGCGGTTTTCTCGTCTGAATCACGTTCAAACCATCTAAAGCCAGAGTGCCATAGCTTGCCACCCACCAGGAACATAATTTGTTGAAGCTTGAGACACGCGATCGATCCGTTTCTCTGGCTGTTCTAGCCGTGCCCCCCAGTTGTCACGGCTATTATCAGTCTGTTAGCCGTATGAATACCATTCGACCACCTTAGAAAGCGTATGCCCGAATTATCCGGTAGATCGTATGGTGGGAGAGACCAAGTGTCAGGAAACGCTCGGTACAAAATGATCCCAGTTGTGACGCGCAACACGGCGCTCATCGAAAGGTCAGACAAGTGCATCGACGGGAGATAAGCATGAACCGAACAACAACCCTGGAATCTGTCATGGGGTGATCAACACAATCGTCGGTCAAAGCTGAAGCCAAAATACTGAAGCTAAGCTACTGAGATCAAGCTACTGATACCAAGCCACTCAAGCCAGTTACTGTGCTGATTTCATACATAATGCCCCTTTGACAATATATAATACACTTTGTCGTGCCCCGTTGCCGAGTTTTGCAACCAGTCGGAATGGCTTGAAGTCGTGTTCATTAGCGATACAACACCAAGGTCTATGCCTGAGCTGGTGTGCCCTCAAACAGAAGACCGATCTGCCAGAAGTGTTGTCTTTGTGCGTTCTATGTTGTAAGGCCACTCCCGCGAGCTCAGTGCTCACTGCGTACGTGTGAGCACTCACTTCCGTCAGTCTGGCAACTGGGTCCGGTTGACAAAGCTTGGTTTGCTTCCTGTACTAGGTGTGTCTGTGTACTCTCATTCCGCAGGAGCCATTCAAGCGGTGTGGTTTTCAGCGTACCCATGTACAGATTAGCAATGCGACACCGTTCGCCGCTAAAACCCGTAAAAGCACCCTGGGACAAAGTGAATGAGTAACAAGATGCGCAAAAAATATTTCGAGACGCCTTGAACTGGAAAACTTGTTTGACATCTGTGCGGTCACACAATAACGGCTGAGCGAACCTAAGGTATATGTAGCCATTTGATCTGAAGCATCTGTCGGCTTACCACCAGTACTACAGCAAATGTCACGCACAAACACACGCACATCCAATCTTATCTCAGGCATTAGTCTAGGACGCATGATTCAATGCTCTGACTTCGCTCGGCCTGACGGACCAATATGAACGTCCACACGTGTGAACACAACCTACCTGGGTCTCATGCACGCTGGTGGACTTATACCACTACTGTGTTCCGTGAATTACACAGTATTTCCTTCCTGTAGATCACCACATCGACATTTAGAAGGTTCCACCTAACAATTCACTAACACTCGGACTCGAGCCCTGTATTTTGTCCGAATCATTACCGTGAGTGTGCTTATATATACATATATATGTCGGTAAAATCATCAAACATCTCAATAACATTAGAAAGATGTGCCAAGAAATTGTAGTGCAAATAATAGCCAAGTGAAGTCAGCACACTTACGGTAAAGATTCGGACAAAATACAGGACTGGAATCCTTTTGTTGGTTTTCGTGCTGTGATTTATTAAACGTACCTGGCAGAAATTTAAAAAGCTGGTTGAATATAATCATGCTCGGTCATTTCGCCGTTTACTGTTCTTTCATGGTTGCAGACACTAATTTGCTGCATATTGGAGTAAAATTATGAAAGTTCGTACATCAAGAATCACGACTAAATTTTCCTCCGGATGTGATATGGTAACTGACAGAAAGTGGATGCAACACATGGAATCACCGAAGAAATACACGGTACAACCTCTACAGTCACGCAAGGGTATGCCAATCAAAGGCAACCATTTGCTCACGGTTATTTGCGTTTAATATTACTCAACACGCAACAACTGACAAATTAAGTTGTTCAGGTGAGTTCGATAGACTGAGACTGAGACGGATGTAGACCGGTTCAATTAAAGCATACTTTTAATCGACTACTAAATTTGAACGTTAGAAATAAATTGTGATATCGCTGACCGGCGCATTTCACAGGCGACTAAAATATTCGGTCATACAAGTTGAACCATTTGAGTTTTAGTATGTACTCCCCAACATAACTGGAAGATTAACCAATATTTCCCAGATAGTTTAGCTACTATAAGACTTATGGAGTCCACTTGTTTTATCTAACTGAGATAAGTACATCATACTAATTAATTTATATCATAGCCGTTTGTTCTTAGTGGATAAATCAACAATGTCCAAACATGGCCGCCACAAGACTAATGAACCATATCGATATATGGTCTGCCATAAAAAGCCAATGATGTATGCTACTCAACAGCGCCTATGAGTAGTGTGACATGCAGCGGGATAATAACCACGAGCGGTGAAAGTATTGGTGAGGCTCAACTACTAGGGATGGGAAACTCGGAGAAACAGTCAGAAAAGTATAATTTTCTTGTGCGATATAATTTGTCACTGAAACTAATTTTGTACGACTGGCGACGGATGCGCATTTATGCCAGCTTTGCATCACAGTGTATACGGTCGTCCCATAAGGTAAATCCCAAAATTAGGAATCCGACTACAAAATTCGGAGTCCAGACCAATGGACACGCCTCCTAACCGAGTCAGGTGATCGAATGGACACAACATATCGCTGAAACCACAGTCAGATTAGCTGACTGTGGGTAAGATGAGGGTGTACGCACAGTAAAGTCGCTCGGCCTCATCAATTCAGTGTTCTGGTCACCACGGTCAACGCCAGATAACACCCGGCTGTTCACACACGTCTCTGTAACCGTTTGAGTGTTTGGAAGGCAATGCTGAATTGGGAACCGACATGCGCCGATGAGAAGTCAGTTTGCGGACAAACAGGATACTTGTAAAGAGTACGTTACGCTCCTACCCTGCTAAGCTCACTTCGATCGGTATTTTCATGTGTCAATACCTTATCATGGTTCGTAATCGCCTAACCAAAACGCGTATGACGCGAATGTTCTGTGTCAACTCTAAGTAAACGGCCTTCACGTCCTGGATATGTCGTTTTTCAGGACTAATCAGGTTTCCAGAGAACAGAGCTGCCGACGCTGATCTCGATGACGCAAGAAGTTGCCTTTATTGCGGCACGGACGAAATGGTCAAATAGGACATGTTGACAGGAAACAGAACGACACGGCTCATTAACGAGGCCACAAAACTGAGGGGTGACAACAACACTCACTGTTCTTACAGCGTGACTATAACACGTCACATCACAGCCCACAAATGACTCGATAAACCTAAAAACAAATCATGACGTGTCTCAGGTTTTATGGAATAACTGCTAAGTTGTAATCAGTCTTTCAGTGATTTGCAAATCTATTTCGTTAATAAATGCAGCTTTTATTATTTATCTTTTGGTGCAAAGCTATCTTGATAGGAAATCAGTTAGGGAAATGTCGTATTTTCACTTTGTCCATTTGTACTCACCAGTGTATGCTTGTTTCCAGTTTAGCATTGCCTTCCAAACACTCAAACGGTTACAGAGACGTGTGTGAACAGCCGGGTGTTATCTAGCGTTGACCATGGTGGCCAGAACACAGAATTGATGAGGCCGAGCGACTTTACTGAGCGCACACCCTCATCCTACCAACAGTCAGCTAATCTGACTGTGATTTCAGCTATGTGTTTTGTATGTTCGCCGGATTTAAATATGTAGTTTGAACGCTGTGACTTAATTGAATTTGTAGGCTGCCTCGACTAGTTGTCTGTTTTCCCTATCTCCCGGCCTGTGTTCCGCGATTCACCTATAAGTGACCCACCAAGTGTAATCATAACTCGCAGGCAAATGTGAGTGGGAAGGTTGATGTGCTATCATCAGCTAATTGCAATTCGTTTTGGTTTGTGATTGCCCTAATTACAATTGGACGTTGCCACCGAGTTTTGTGAAGTAAGCCAGCATACAGCGGTTCAATTTCAGAAATTTCCTTCTTACCCTTTAAAATCATTACCTACCATTGTCATGTTTCCATGAGAGTCGGGGTTTAGGAGACGGCGAGTGTGACTGAGCTCTGAGTTCTCCATAAAACATTAGCACGGTTGAAGATTTACCTGTATTCTTATTAGGCGAAGCACGGCAAGCGAAAAGCACTGTGTTCACTTTTACCCTCATATTCTCAGTCGGCTTTCTGGATAGTCAACGGACTGAACTGTAAATTACGCCCGGCCGTTCTGTAAGACATGGGTATTCCTTTACTGCCCATGAATTGTTCGAATCCATCGTGGATCGACGATGAAACACTGTCGATATAAACTATTCCCGGGAATGCTGTATTTGCGAAAAGATTTTAGATGTTCGATTGCCAATCACAGTACTCTGTAAGTAGGATCGGTGGAATCATGAAACATTTAAATAACAACAAAAAGATGTGCAAAGAAACTGGAGTGCAAATAATAGTCAAGTAAAGTGAGCACACTTACGGTAATGATTCGGACAAAATACAGGGCTGGGGTCCGTGAGTGCTAGTGAATTGTTAGGTGGAACCTTCTAAATGTCGATGTGGTGATCTACAGGAAGGAAATACTGTGTAATTCACGGAACACAGTAGTGGTATAAGTCCACCAGCGTGCATGAGACCCAGGTAGGTTGTGTTCACACGTGTGGACGTTCATATTGGTCCGTCAGGCCGAGCGAAGTCAGAGCATTGAATCATGCGTTCTAGACTAATGCCTGAGATAAGATTGGATGTGCGTGTGTTTGTTCGTGACATTCACCATAGTAATGATTACAAACTGACAGTCAAATCAATGTTGGGTTTGCGGGGATTTGTTTATTTCAAATGGAAAAATACATCGTTTGATTGCAGCATTAGTGAGACGCTCCAATAGGATCGAATCTGGTGTGTAGTACTTCCGTTCGAAAGGGTTAACTTAAAGACATCTGATTCCAAATGTTGTCATCCAGTGTGGTGACGTTCCGCTTAACGCTGATTGCTGTCTGGGGTCAGTGCGACTGCCTAGTAGTTAGTATGTGTATCTACCGCCTGGTTGCATGCCACTGTCAGCTGATCTAGACCAATTACTGTAACCACGCCACAAGGTGATGCTGCAAGGTGAACACACCTACTGTAGTATCTGTGTAGTGAGGAGGAGCGATCGTGCCATACTATTCACATCACTACCATTAAGTAGTGGGCGTTAGAGCATAGCTTTCGACGTTGAAGTAATCACAGTTGTTCCGCTAACTTATGGCTCCAAAAGTTGTTTTCGGTAAGGTTGCGAAGAAAGCGTCGAAGATCAAGGTCCCCAAGGTCGACAAGAAGAAGAAGCGAGGGAGGAAAGAGTCGTACGCGATCTATATCTGCAAGATGTTGCGGTAAGTTCTCCCGACAACGGCATTTCATCGAAGGCGATGTCAATGCTCAGTTTCTGTATGTTTCCTTAAGTACCAGGAACCATTTCGTGCGATGCTGAACTCCGATGTTTCTTCTTGTATTTTTCTTGCACTCACTTCAATGTCAAAATCGATGCCCTGACGCCCACTACTGAATAGCAGCGGTGTGAATAGTATAGCACGATCGCTCCTCCTCACTACACCAGTATTTGTAGATTTCGAGACGGAATGCATATCTAACCACTAGAATTGCTCAGCAGTTAATAACACCACCAAGATGTCGATGATTTCACCGGAGTACCGATCATCCAAAAACTGTGGGCCAGGCTACAAAATCTAGAGTTCAGACAAAAAAGCTTACACGCAAACAGACCTCCTAACCGAGACAGGTTAGCGAACAATCTCAACACACTGCTGTAACCACAGCCAGGCTAGCCACCACGGGAATGTACGCGCATTTCAGGTCAAGTTTCTCAGCTCCATCGTACTAGTGTCATGACCACCACGGTTCAACACCGACAACACCGACCTGTTAAGACAAATCTCGAGATAGACGTTTCGGTTATTAAAAGACAACGCTGCACTGGTAACCAGCATGCATCGACGAGTGTAAACGGACAAAGTAAACATACGATAATTCCTTCACGGAATGTGTGATCGTGATAATGTCGTCATCAAACGATGGATAATAAAAGTTACATTCATCAATCAACATAGATATGAAAGTTAGTAAAATATTGAGTGAAACTTAACAATTTTTTCTACACTATGAGACCCGCCATGCTGTATTTTTAGGTTTACCTCACCATTTGTGTACTGTGATGTGATGTTATATGGCCGTGTTGCCAAAACACTAAGCGGCGTTTAAAATTCCTAATTTTCGTTGCCCTTCTCTCGAGTCGTGTAGTTCCACTTCCCGTCAACATGTCTTGTCTGAACATCCTGACCTTATGTATTACTGCGTGGTGAAGGCAACTTATTACGTTATCTAGATTGATGTGGACGACCCGTTCGAAAACGGTCGTCCTGTTGGTCCACTCCCTTCTCCACAAACCTGTCTTCTAATCTAATTACTTGCTTTGTCGGGAAACGTCATATGCATGTTTGACTGGGCAAACTATCACACTGGTCTAGGTCACGCCAATTTACCGCGATTTAGGGTACAATGAGCCTTTTAGGCTGCCGATACTGAGACTACTTTTGTATTTTAGTGGTGAACCATCAACAGCAGATGCTATTGGATACTATTGGCTTGATGTACACTTACTTACAGGTCAAGAACAACCTTCTCCATCAGTATTCGAACGGCTTTGCAGCCAACCGATTGTAAACTCACATGCTCTGCATTAAACTTGTTGTCTGACTGGCTGCACGTTCATCACAGATTGCATAAATGAAAACCAGTTCAGTACGCTGTTTATTTGTTAGAATATTAATGAACCGTTCTTACTCGTGGTCCAGATTCCAGCTTGATAGGTCGTGTGGATCAAGCCGACAAATCGAACTGAGCAAATCGTTACCCAACGTAATCCGACATAACCACAGTCAGACACACAAGGTTGACTGCATCTGTTTCCGCCTAAAATGCCGCAGTAACCGAGGCCAACTGACGCTTGTGTATCACTCCCGTCATGAGTGGCTTGCAGTGCGCTGCTTGTGGTTCCACTCAGACATCACAGATCCAGTGTAAACACGAAGGAATAAGGCCAGGAGGTGTGTTAGTGAAACCTTTGTGTCCAACCGGCCAATTCTGGTTAATTAATTGACAGGGTGGCTCGAAATTGAAACCCCAAACCCTGGAAAAATAACCGGAGAGATTCCAATGGTAAGAGCTAAGCTAGGAAAAAAATATTTAAGATATAGTGTAGGTAGTAGTCCAGTATCGGACTACATGTTAGTGTACTTTAAAGAGGGTATGGAAGAAAAACAAAATTCAGGGCTACACAGGAAGAAAACAATAAAAAATTCATCGTGCAGTATACCACCAGATCTGGAGAAAAGGAAATGTAGAAGGCCACAGACACTCAGGTTTCTGAGAGCGAGAGCGGATGAGCTCCAAACGACGGTAGTCGTTTGCCGATGTGAACACGAAAAAGACGGATATAACTGATATAACCTACTCGAGCCAAACGTACTCGTTATCTCTTGGTCAGCGGTGTGCCATTAGTAGGCTGATGACCCACTAATCCCAAATGGCCAGCACATCCGCGGCCACACACATCG
>JTDE01000548.1:177320-205473 GCA_014338405.1 Paragonimus skrjabini miyazakii | reverse complement strand
GCGGAATGTCGCTGTACTGTCTTCATTGTGTGGGACCTTTGTGGAAGCGGTAAACGCCGCGTTCTGCCAAGTCGGAAATAGCCGTAGTGTTGTTGACGAACCAGTCCGGACGCTTCTGGCGTTCGATACTGATTGTCTCAATGGCTGCTGCAGTGATCTGTTCCCTGAGGTGCTATCATGTGTCCTGAGGTTGGTGGATATAGGATCGTCTTGGGGAGGAGCAGCTGAGACACGTTGAAAAGCAGCCCTTGTCTAGCAGTTCTCTAACTGTTTGATGTCCTATTTCTGCAGTCATCCAAAAATTAGCATTCCATTCGAGTACACATATGTAAATAATAAGTTTTCAAAAAATTGCCAACAACCATTTGAACATTACCAGAAGATAAGATGGTGCAGAAATGCAAAACAAAAGTGTCCTTGCAAAAAGAAAAGAATTATGTACGGTAAACCTGTAAATGCTATCAATATGCACTTAGCCGTCTGAATTAGTGACGGGATCCACCACATTTCTACCTTCAGAATTCTTACACCTTGCGTTTGCAAGTGGGCCAGTTCTTATTCTAATCTCCTCCTCAGAATGTGGCACGATGCGCACTTTAAAAACCACTTGGATGTCAACTCGTAGTTACATGGCAGCCTGGAGATTTTTCAGTCTTCCGAGGTTCTTCTCAAATACTTCATGGACACAACCAGGAATTTTCTCCAGCCCGAGTCTGTCGAGCACTGTTATAAGTCCATTCCCTTCCTAATGGACTTAGTCAGTTGTCCGGTACAAACTGCACTGGGTGCGGATGTACCAATCCGGTGTACTGTTCATGGAGTATGCACTTGCCAAACAACCAAGTGGAGTCACCAGTGTATGTACGTAAGGTGAAGATACACGGTAATATCCGTGGCAAGTTTTTGATATCATTCACACTAATGATTGTGTCGGACGCCTGCGATGCTCTGACCATTCAGTGTCGGTGTAATGAAACCTGGTGTATGACAGACGCTAAAGTTGAGGAGATTAACACACCAGAAAAGACTGTGTACAGCCACGATCGTGATTTTCCCGAAGGCGGTGGTGTAGCTTCTTATACTGACAACCGGCTTGGAACATCAGTGGTGACACGGTTCCATTGGGCCCCCGCGCCCACTTCCATCTGTACACGTTTTACTTCGATATCAGGTTTCACAACGCACGTTGCCAGGCGACGGTTAGAAACGGCAGTCATTCACAACGAACGCAACTCAATTTTGTTATCTATAGACTGCTCTATGGCTCTGATGGTTGCCGTTGAGGTCAGCAATGGTTTTTTTGTCAGATTTGGTTGCCTTCCTTACATGGGTCAAGTGTTCTACTTTTGCTAAATCGCGTCATACAACCACTACGACGTTGATATTTTAATACAGTGGCTTATTGTGTAATGCAGTGATAACAGTTGAAATTAGTGTGTGCTGGTGCTCTAATCATCACCTGGACGGCTCTGAAAGGCGGATATACAGTGAAGGCTCTAAGCTGCTGAGCACAGTATTCTTGTCGATAGACGACTGAATAAGGTTTATCCTAAGTGAACATGGTAGATTCCTGAGGAAGCAATTTTTCTGAGACGTTTTTACCTGATATGCCAGCAATCAAATATTGCAGTGGCACTGACTGTCCAAATTATTACGGATTTTATTGTATCGGCAATCAGGAATGAACTGATGCTTGCCTGCACGAATACAAGAATTTTAACGTCTGTGTGTGTGCGTGTCATTGTTCTGCGACCTATGGGTTACAAAGTACTGTTTTTCGAAAAGGATTATCCAGGTTACATTGTCCTGACAGGCCTTTAGCCTACATCGGCTGCTAGCTTGACCGGGTGTGTCCAGGTAAAGCACCGACTTCGTACAGAATGAAGGAATCGTCAATTCCACTACAAAAGCAATTTCACTCCCTTCAATGTATTGATCAATTACTACCTTGTTTGCAGTCACTTGTTTACTGATTAAATCCGTTAGTGTTTTAAAGAAGAGAGACATAGCGACAGTGTGCTGTTGATGGATGAATCACATCAATCACGTTCTACTTCATTCTCTAAATGGACGTTGGAAGTTGTTGAATGAACAAAATCAGGACACGTGAAAAATAACTTTGAACTACGCCCCATAGCATGAGAGGGTGTTTCAAAGAAGCATCTTCGTAGATCATATACTAGTTAGTCAGATGTACAGCGTGGGAGGATATAGTCATATGAAAGTTAGTCATTTACGCATCACGGGGACACGTGCACACAAACAATACATTCAGAACTGACAGACAGGCTAAGCTTCAGTTTGAGTTTTCGGGATTTACGAACTGCATTCTGCAGAGAAGAGGTGGGACTGCCAAATTGAGGTAAGTAAACTAAGTGTTCCACTCCCTTCGTGTTGAGAGCAGTCGTCAAGCGATTTTCGCTCATCTAACTTGTTCTCGTCAATCAAATTGATCGGTTAAGCCGGCTTAAGCGGGACAGACGCTTAACGGTCGGCACCTTTACTTAGGCTTCTTTGATCTATTGGACTACCAATGAAACAGAATCTGAGGTCGGTTTCTTGCTATGTTTGAGAATTAATCTATCGTATGTCAGCAAGACCAACTTTCCCATTTGTAAAATGTCATTGAATAATTCAGAAACTGCTGTCAAATGAAAACAAAAATGTCGAAGTCGAAAAGCTGTCCATCAAGTGACCTCGTTACCATGTCAACACGTGTGCAACTTGCCTAATGATGATTAGGCACTCTGCAAAATGAAGAAATAAAACAAGTCAACACTGATAGACGGGGCGATTGATCAGGACACTACCAATTCTAGTTTGATATGTGACATTGCGTTAAGTACAGTAAACTGGACTAGAGTTGTATGCTTTAGTATACATGCCGACCAAACACATATCAGTGTTCGTAACTGAGGTACCCAATAAGTTCCAAACAGTTCTCGCAGAACGACCGACGCCGCAATTTTATCAAAACTACACCTTATAGAGTTCGACAGATTACACCACAAATCGCACTGGAGACGATGGCTTCAATACGTTGTGCAACAGATGCGAAGAACTGAGGTGCAATAAAGATCGAACCTGCCAAACACCAAACGGTTGATTGTCTAAAGTTATTTAATCAACAAACAGCAATAAGTCAGGCTAAATTCGACAGGTTTTAACCAAAAGTTTCAAATGTTCTTCGTTTGTAGGACGTCCCCCGGGTTTGTAATGAAGGCTACATATTCAACACGATCCTAAACGTGTGCAAGAAACCCTTGATAGTGTGCTGGCCAGGCAAGATAAGGGAACCAATCTTTAAATAACTCATTCTCAATAATTTGTGTGATATTGCTGTTTTGGCTGTTACTGTGAGTGAACCAAATATAAACCCCAGGTCGCGTCTTCTGACTGCCTCGTAATTGTTCAACACGTGTAGAATTACATGGAAGAACCGAATGTGAGGTTGTGTTTGTTAGCGTAAACGCTGGTATAACTAATTTACGCAGTATGTTGAGAACTTAGCTTAAATCCAACGGGGTGGGGCAAAACGATGAAGTGCGATGGAAGCTTATCTGAATTCACCACTATAGTGGATCTAAACGCTATATACAATTCAGGTGTGAACACGAAATTTTAAAAAAGTGGTAAAACAAGATGAAAACAATTGACTCACAGTAATTCGTGAAAGTGCGTCGTTTAGAGTTCCACCTCACTGAATGAAGACTCCAGTCGATGCGACCTGTCGTATAGTTCCCAGGTAACTTTAGAGGTCACTACGAAGGTGATTCCGACTACAGATGGGTTTGGGAATGTGCTGAAATAAATGCAGATTCCGTTAGCCGTTAACTCTCCCAAAAAACTGTACACACGCGACACTGGACGCAGAGAGAGAACACAGGGCTCGCGACCTTGGAGGTGTATTTGTATTGTCAATTGAATCAACTCACGTGATTTAAACGAATGTACATGTGAATTTGAAGAAGGTGAAAAATGCGAAAAATAATGAGAATTATGCAATACAAAATGCCGTACAAAACGCTACAGAACTTCCCCCTAGAGCGTTAGATAGGGTATGAAAACGCTCGAAAAGATGAATGACATTACTCTGAGTAGTCAGCAAAACGGACAGGAGGTTTGTGCGGTCGTCCGCAACGTGTCTGTGGTGGAGGGGAATGAAAGAATTGCACATCCTCAACTGGAGTAGTGGAGTTTGAAACTACTTGTGGGGGTTGTGGAATGAAATGGTTCGGAAGAGGTGGATAGGACGAAGAGATAGTCACAGCCAGAGGAGGAAGACACAGGTTTGAAGGGTTCACATAATCCACTTTTAAGCGGTCGACGCTTACTGAATCGCGAGTGTCGTTACGGTTGATAATGAAGTATTTGTCTTTGCGTTCAAGCACTCTAAACTGGCCGTCATAGAGTGGCTGTAGAGACTTCTTTTGTGCGTCAGCTCTGATAAACACGAAGGGCAAGTGCGTAAGTCTTCGTGTACTTGAGTCTGCCTCGGGGTAGTCCTCGTCGGGGTTAGCTTTAACCTGTGAATGTGTAGTTCCAGATGCATGACGTATGACGTTGGGTCTATCTCGCCAGTGGTTTTAGAATCCATAAACAATTCACCTGGCAGGCGTAAGGAACTGCCATAAACGAGTTCAGACGGAGTGCAGCCGATGTCTTCTTTGACGGTGTTACGGATGCCAAGCAAAATAAGTGGTAGATTTTCCGACCAGTTTGAGCCAGATGTTGTAGCAAGGATAGCGGCGTTAAGTTGACGGTGGAAACGTTCCACTAGGCCGTTTGATGCGGTTGTTCGGAAGTGTTCACAGCCGAGTAAATGCTGTAGGTCGCGAAACAGCGTGGATGTGAACTGGGAACCGCGGTCAGTAGTGATAGAGGCAGGTACGCCGAAGGAGGATACCTAAGTTTCCACAAACGTCCGTGCGATATTCTCAGCTGAGCTGTCGCGTATGGGCGTTGCTTGCGGCCATCGTGTGAAACGATCGATGCAGGTCAACAAATGCGTAAAGCCGTTCGAAGGTGGAAGTGGGCCTACCATGTTAATGTGAACGTGACTGAAACGGGCGTCAGGTACACTGAAAGTGCCAGATGTGGTGATGGTGTGGCGGTGTACCTTACTCTGCTGACAGGATAGACAATGCTTGGTGAAAAATGCGAAAAACAATGAGAACTATGCAATACAAAATGCTGTACAAAACGCTACACCACCAACTGATATCTTTTTTGGGTAGCTAGGGAAACAACGATTACGTGAAATGATTAAGAACATACCGTAGTGGTAGGTACGCGTTTATTTGTATTTTGTATTCATGCTTGTAAGTATTGCTGGTCTATGTGCCTAGCAGGGACGACCGTCCTACTGACTGGGGACTTCACCAGTTACGAATCAGTCGATATTACGGTATAGGTTTGCTATCACACACATATATCGCATGTTCGGTAAAACGTACCCATAGTTTATCGCCTGCTTCTTCCTAGAGAGATAAGCCTCGATTTTATGCAGAGCTGGTGAGTCCTGGTGATTTACATTCAGATACAATTCGTTGCATGTATCACAGACCATATGTTAACTACTTAAGCAATGAACCACGGGCCATACTTTTTCCACTCATACCAAAGTGGTGTGGTTTGGACATGCCCCAAAACAGCAACTTCTGGTCATTGTGTCAAAGCAGAATGCCACCAAGTCAGCGACCGAGATTACGCACAAAATGTACTTAACCTTCTGAATGTTATAACCCGCTGGTTAACGATAATCAGACATGTCTAGCACACGACTGTACGAAACACGGAACGTAGCACACAGCTTAGCAATACCCGGAAACCCCAGAATAACACAGAAGACCGTGACCTTTAGCCGAGATTGTATTTGCTCTCAAACCAAAGATAAGAATGCAGACGAGCGTCTGCATATATATAGTCTTTTAGTGGCCTTGAAGAATCCCACTTGAATTGGTGCATTAAAAGTGGGATGGGTCAAACACAGACACCGGGGAAACGTGCGCCAAAACTGAGTTTTGGTACATTGTGGCGCGAAAAAGTGAAATTCAAAATCATGATTTATTTTTCGATAATATCACGAAAAATAAATCATTTTTGGGGAAAATAGACTTACCCCAACAGGTGTGATGCAGATGTTGCCTGTAGAATACCAAAATACTGACAACACCTTAAACTATTTCTGAAAATGATCTTATAAACTTTCATCCAGTGCTATCTCACAATCTGCTCTCTATGTTTGGGTTGAGCGTTAACTGACGCGCAAAACTTTTAGAATCCTAACAATAACGTTCCAATTGGAAAGCGCCTGTAGTCGTGACTGGCTGGATTGGTAGTGTCCTGATCAATCGCCCCGTCTATCAGTGTTGACTTGTTTTATTTCTTCATTTTGCAGAGTGCCTAATCATCATTAGGCAAGTTGCACACGTGTTGACATGGTAACGAGGTCACTTGATGGACAGCTTTTCGACTTCGACATTTTTGTTTTCATTTGACGGCAGTTTCTGAATTATTCAATGACATTTTACAAATGGGAAAGTTGGTCTTGCTGACATACGATAGATTAATTCTCAAACATAGCAAGAAACCGACCTCAGATTCTGTTTCATTGGTAGTCCAATAGATCAAAGAAGCCTAAGTAAAGGTGCCGACCGTTAAGCGTCTGTCCCGCTTAAGCCGGCTTAACCGATCAATTTGATTGACGAGAACAAGTTAGATGAGCGAAAATCGCTTGATAACTGCTCTCAGTGCGATGATTTTGTAATGTTCGGTTTGTTATTTTTTCTAATGTACATGTTGGAAACCTGTTGTTTTCCGAAGTGCAAACGCAAACACAGCAGATCTGGCGTTGTCCTCTCATTTTTATCGATTGTTTTCCGGACAGAAGCAGTGATATTATAAAAAGTCGAATTTATTTCGAAGCGTCAGCCTTTTTATTGGTTGACTCGGCTCTACTAGTAGTTTGTTTTAACGCGTGACACACTTAAACAACTTGTTTCACCCAAATGCTAATTATAACCAGCTCGATGCAGTTTGTGAGTGCAAGTTAGATTGATCACTGTTATCATGTGTCATTCTGCTCGAGTTGTTGATAGTGACTGATTGTAGCCTTCCGTCTGTCACTATTTGATTTCGCATCGATGAGTTCATGCAGTCAAATCCCTTTACATCCTCCCTTTTACCTTTCCATTGTCCACTGCTCGTTTGCGGGTTAGTTCCTTGTACCCGCCACTGCCCGTTCTAATAAGTTAATCAAATCCTTCTCTCTAATTTTCTTACGGTTTCCACTTCATACAACCAACAGCCTCAGTCCGTCATCATTACTTCTTCCGTACATTGCTGTGGGTTTACTGGAACGCATTGTGTAAACACCCTGTAGATCAGATAGGTCGTGGACTCCTGTCATGGTGTCGTTTTTGGTTTATCATTCGTCGCCTCAGATTACTGCACTCCTTGGTTTCTTTCAGTGGTCGCGGTTTTAGAAGTTCCCCATTTATCGGTAAGTATGTACAAGTTTTCTCTCCAGACTTCTCGAAAGTGAACTGTGGAACAGTATCACTAGGAGTATTCCGCCTTTCGAATAGAACCAAATAAGGCTCAATTCTGGATAACTGAGCAGGTTGCAATAATCGCATTAGAATTTTGAGGGCTGCTTAAGCTTTGCCATTCTACTGACATTTTTACTGACTGCTTGCACGGTGCACAAATCCCCACTTCCGTCCAAAATTTTGAATTCACTGCCAGTGAGTCGTGGTTCGTTGTCTGTCTCAGGTGTGCCGAATCACGAAAACTGAGCTCAGAGTTTGCTAACGACCGCTCTGAGAGTAGCCGAGTTCAGCCATTCCATCTCTTAAAAATAGCGGAAGTGATCTAGTGTGACCAAGTATTGCTTAATACTGAACGTTAAGGTATCTACAGACGTGACTTGCCAAGGTCGTTGATAGATCTGACTTATCGGTATCGTTCCCTTAGCCTGTATCGAGCTAATATTCCGACAGGCAGTACAGCTTTGCCAGTAATCTCGTACGGAAAATGACATTTAAGGCCAATAGACATGCTTCTTTACCCTCCGGATACCGCTGTTCACTCCTGTGAGGGATAGACGAACATGCACCAATACCTTTCACCGGAATTTTCTCAGAAGAGCAATTCTCCATCCTGTAAGTTTTACGCCATCCTCCTAGATAGAGTGAGCAAGGTACTCATAGAAGACTGTTAGTTCTTCGGATAACTTTTCTTATCGTGTGTTCATCTGCTTCCAATTGTTTCAGTCAATCTTTGAAACGTAGCTTCTTGTGCGAATGCTTCTTTGGGGTCTATGATCAGAGTGGTTTGCATCCTAGGGTAATCTGTATCCATAATAGTGTCAAACAGAACAGTTTCGAAGGAAGAACCTTTTCCACAAGCTCTAGACAACACGTCACTTATGTGCCTGAGTCTCCGGTTGATAGACCAATTCAACATCATATTTCTGCATTTCCATTAGCATTCTCTGTAGCCTATTCGATGCAACTGCTAATGGTTTTCCCACCATTGTATCTAACGGTCTGTAGTCGGTGTGAACTATCATTCTCCGACCAAAGATATAAATTCTGAACAGTTCCAACGCAAACAGCACTGCTAGAATTTTCTTCCCAGTTTGCGCATAGTTCTGCTACGCAGATGAAAGGCTCCTGACTCGGTAATTCGTCAGTCCTTCATGTTGTAATAATGTTGCCCCAGACTATCACACTGAATAACCATAGGTAGTTCCCGATAAGGACTTCGATAGTAACTCGTTTTATTTTGCTGAATACTGTCTGTTGTTTCTCTCCACAATTCCGTGGTACTTCTTATTGGGTCAACATGCGGATGGAACAGATCATGTCCGACAAGTTCAAGGGAATCGGGTCATATAATTGAGCATACCCTTCACTTGTGACATTGCTTTCACATTCTCAGGAGCTGGCATCGTGATGATAGCGATATTCTTCTCGGGGCCTATTTTGAGTCTGCTTAACATCAGCAAAGTGACCTATCTTCCTCGAAATGTCACTCTGTCGCGTGGCAAGTTTCGGTCATGATACCCCATAGTTTGTCAAAAAATTAACCCATCTTCCGAGGCGCGCGTGATTGTTTTCAATTTGTCAGGGATCTGGATTAAACTTCGTTGAAAAATCTCGCTGGACACCTTCGGTCTGAAAGACAAACGTAACCGATGAACGTATCCAAAAGGGGTTCCAGATGTCGTAAGGCAACCGAACTGCTCGTCTAATTCTAACTGCCAAAAGACCGGAGATAAATCTACATTTGTGGAAAACCGGATGTGACCCGGCTTGAGTAGAATGCCATCAGTGGTAGGTAAACGGTATTGTTCTCTTCAAACCACGTTATTCAGCAGCCTTAGGTCGAAACAGGCGCTGGTGTTACCTAGCTTTTTCAACGTTACGGCCACCTGACTGACCCGGTCGGTGAGATCCTGTACCGGAGCAACAACGCTGGTTCGAAATAGTTGGTGAAATTCCGTTCTACACATACCAGTTATGGTCAACGGAATTTCTCGGACCAGCAATGCAGCAAGAATTGCATCGCTAACTACGGATAACTTGACGGCGCTGATATGTGACTGAGAGTCAAATCAAAACAAAGGCATGCTGGCCAAAACGATCTGGATAGACAAATTGATGCGGAATTTCTTCCTGACCAAGGACGGAGAAACCCATCGACTCAGTAGCATCAACATTCAAAATGAGCGTTAAATAACTAGCAACTGCAAAATGTCAAGCATATCTATCCATCCTTGAGATTAGTAGCAGGCAAGGTTGCAACTCTAAAGTTTGGCGCCGCACCGTTCCAGGTCGTCAACGATAAATTTAATTCGGGTACGATAGACTCCTTGAAAAAACCTGATGATACGACATAAACCGATGCACCGGAATCTAGCTGACATCTACTGTTTCTATTTTCAACGCTTAGTCGGTTTATTAATCCGGCTTATTATTCCATCTTCATCGATTAGACTGACTTCAGGCGACCTACACTACCTTTAAAAATGGCTCTTCCCTTCACCTCATGCGTCAGTCCGTGAGCTGGACGCTTCTTTCTGACAGAGATATCTTCTCCCGCAAAACTGGAACGAGGCGGACACAGTGGCGTTTAACACCAGTTTATGCTTCGCCTTCGAATACACCATTCTTTGTTCCCTTGTCTCTTAGCTGTTGTGAATATCGATAAGTTGGACTGGCGTCAGCGTGTGAACGTTCAGTAACCCCTTGGTTGGAATAGAACTTTCAGCGTTAGTGGCCATTCTGTTTTTGATAAAGGTGCCTCTTAAGCACTTGCAGAAATTCTATGACTTTTCACATTTTCCCTGGATTCCCCGGTTCTTCCGGAAAACCTACAAGCGTTTGAATGTTTAGTTTGTTTGTCCCAAACGATATTCTTCCCTTGTGTGAATGATCATTCTTAATCCAATACTCTCTTATTCATCCGCGAAAATCAATTTTCTAATAATTTCCCTTCCCCCATTCCTGATTACGTGTGGAAATGTAATCAACTGGAGTTGTTTAGTGACCTCCGATAAATCGACCAACAAGGAAAATTCTTCATAACTCTCTCTCCATAAACACCAATCGTTTGCAAGCCTGGTCGTGTTGTCCACGTCCAGCTGTCCAACAGAAGCAATTCTCAACGGGTTAATTACTGTACTAACTTTGCAGACTGCAATTTTCCCCTATCCCGAATCCACGTTAAAAACTTGTTACTTTTCGAGATGAAGTCAAATGATTCACACTCAGTTGTGTATTCTCCACTCTTACATAGTATCACAACCTCACAACAATTGTCCTACTTCTCACTGGCGCCGAGTGACTCAAGATATTAACACGTCAATCAGGTTGTTCAACAAGTCATTTCGTCCATGTTGTTTTCCGTTGCGGATAGTAGTGGTGTCGGTAGTTCGGGTTGATCGTTTAGGTATTCATTTGTTCACCGAGTTTGGCATTCAGGCTGTAAACGCCTCATCACCAAACGAGATGACATCATCAGTGCGGAGGCGTTTGAGGTCAGACAAACCTTTTCATCGGTACGATTACCCCAAACATAGGGCCAGTATCTACGACGTGCCGTCGCTCCTGAGTAGGACAGCCGCCCCCGGAGAAATCTGTCGCTGTTGTAGTGGATCAAAACAGTATGTGGAAATCAGGTGTGTATATGAGGTCAAAATATAATGAAAAGGAAAACAAATAACTCACAATAGTCCGTAGAGATACGTTGGTTTAGTGTTCCACTACACCAAATGAAGATTTCCACTAAGGCTGTCTGACGTGTCTCTCAAGTAATCTCGATGCCACGGCCAAGATGATTCCAACGGCAGATAAATTAATTTGCCGAACTAAATGGTTAATTCCGCTGAATTCTAACTCTCCCAAAGACTTGTACGCCACCGACCGTGAACGCAGACAGAACACAGAACTCACGAACTCGGAAGTGTAATTTTTTGGAAATTATTGATTACTCAGTGGATCGATGAACCTCGTTCACATCATGTGTACGTTTGATTAACCTCGTTCACATCATGTGTACATGTGAGGCTGAAGAAGATGAAAAGGCATGAACAACAATAAAAATTATTAAGTAGAAAATAGTGTATAAAACGCTACACTGTGCGGTCATCCATATATTCAACAAACATAATATGTTCATAGTTCACCACTCAAGATACTAGGGCCCAGCAATGCTGATATTTCTCATTAGTCATTGCCAAATCGGTGGAATCATGTATCCCTCGTAAGCGTTTGGTCTCCCTACTGGATCTGCTACCCTTAAAATACGACGTTATGTTAGTGGTAGTTGCAAATGTCTGTAACCCCTGCACGCAGTGGTCTGTGTAGAATGGTAGACAACTGACCACCGGAAGGATACGACAGGATTAAGGTATCCAGCGAAACTGTAGTCGCAATTTCACGATAGTTATTCACACACCTGTTATCCTTAGCAATCGCGGATTTACTCACCACCCTTCCGGCGGACCCTATTGTTCCTAGAAAGTCCTGAAACAGGGTTTGTTTGCCTATGTTTATCTCCATATATTGGGTTCTTTAAGAACGTATGGTACGTACATGAGGAGAATCAATACACATTCCACTGACAGTGTACTCTACAGTGCACTGTGCAACCCCCTTCACCTAAAAATACGCCCACTTCAATCCACCCAAAAACTTCCTCAAAATTTCACCAACTACAACTTAGATTTAAACTAGTGAGGTAACAGCCCCAGCCTTGGTGATGTGTAGTTTCCATAACTGTCAAAAATGAAATTAGGCATGTTCCGTAAACATTTACACTGTCTGTCGTTCCATCATAATCGTTGTGCCAGCAGCTTATCACCTGCGCGTACGTGCTTCCACGATACGCAGGCAGTTAGCCGTGGGCACCATTTTGTCCCATACCCATACAACTGACAGAAATGTACACAATATGTTCTGATCACAAACGAACCAATTTTTTGTTGGTTTTGTGTGCTTATGACTGGCAAATAATCGACCGAAATCGACATGAGACATAAAATCGCAAGTTGCCTCACGAATGCGTGGCCGAAGTTCTAGTCCTGGCCGTAGCAGAGCTATGCACTTCTGACGAACTCTAACATGAGCGAAACTCGATGGTGGTACTTCTTTTCGAACGGGGCTGACAGAAAGTTTTGTTCGAATATGAAAGGTGTAGTCAATTGTGGGTGATATTCAATTTATATTTTAAAAAAACAATCCCGTCTACTACACACCAATAAAACAGTTGGCTAATGAAGATTTAGATTTGATAAATGGATTGAGAACAACACAAAGTTACGAACAAGTTGTAATCCTCTACGTTTCAACCACCTCGGGTGTTGTAACTGAGATTACATTAACAAAGGAACAGAGGTCACATGGGACTTGCCGTGGTTAGGTCATTCTGCGCTGCATCTGAACTGATTGGCCTAATCCTTTGCCTACTAAGTGGGGGTGAGACTGATGTAGATAAGACGCCTCTGTGTCTGGTGCTGTTTATCCATCCACGCCACACTGCAGACAGGGGTTTGGCATCATTGCAATTAATACGGGCGTGTTGTATGTAAATCGTGAGGGCTTCAGCACAGCATCGCTCCGCATGGGAGGAAAAACCCTTGTGAATTACTCGGGCTTGATCAAAATATGAGTTGTGATTCTCTGACAGTGCATGAAGTGCGATGGCCGAATCGTTCTCTAGTTTGCGAAGTTAAAGTGCATCTTTAGGGGGAAACCTCGTGTGTCTTTTGTGTTCGGTAACACGTACTTTCAGTTGTCTGCTTGCCTTTCTATTGTAGTTAACATTGCAATCACCGCATTTGATTTCGTAAACACAGTCTTTCTGGTCGCCCATAGAAACTGGATCTTTACGATGCATCACCAGTCGTTCTAAGGTATTATCTAGCCGGAATACGGTCCTTTTGTTAATGTGATTTGGATTACAACACTCCTGAGGAGGGCCACCCGAGGTGGTTGGAACGTAGAGTATTACAACTTGCTCGTAACGTTATGTTATTCTCAATCCATTTATCAATAACATGTTAAACAGGACGCCCAAACTGTTTGACTTCATTCGTGCTAAATTTGTTGCGGATATCCCAGCAGATTTAGATTTCTTTTAAAATCAGACGAAGGTTTTCATTGGCATTCAGTATGCTGGTGATATTGTAAGGCATACAGCTAACTTTGTTATTCAGCAATTTATTCGGGGGTTTCTTTGTTAAGTGGAAGCTTGTGCCATAACCTGCCTTCACAGTTTAAAAGAAATATTTATTTTAAAAGAAACAGACAAGTAAGGAACAACTGAGATCCGTCGACGCGTCTATACGGACATAATCGAGTTGGAGCAAAAGTCGACTTTCCTGTCATATATTATTAAGCAACAGATAAATGGTTAACAGTAATCGTAAACATTTGGTACACAACCTATGCCAGTTGGATGCTTTTACATATTCACTATATACGTATCAACTAAACCAGACCAACACGGCATGTTTTTAGTAGATAACACTATTCAACCACATCCTAATGCACACCAATGCCCTCGTCGACATCAGCATCATTGACAGCAGAACATCAATGGTAGACAATGATGCGCACCACTAGACCACAGTAAAAGAATAGACCCTAGAGTAAACATAAAATAAAGGATATGTGGGATATACTCACTGTATTCCTTATGTGTAAATTCAAACAATCAGAAGTACAATCTCGTGTCTTGAATACAAACGCCCCAATTGCGATTATGAGTCGCACGGTACTTGCAAGACTGTCTACATGAGATTTCGATTTCCCTGCTTTAACTATCATTACGTCAGACCGTCAGGCAAGGACAAAATGTATACTCCTGAAGTAGATTGTCCAACGCAGGTCTCAGGGCTGCGCAAAACGACCCAAACCCGAAAGAGAGACACCATCCGTCACTCCTAACTTATCACTGCTTTAAGCCTCCCTGGTCACGCTATCACTCAGCGATTTCACCAGTAAGCTAGCAGCTTGGAAGCAAATTTACAGCTTGGAAGCGATAAATTGGCATTCTTGAAGTAAGTTGTCCATGACGATCGGTATGGCTGTAAATACCACTTGACCTTTCTCCACCTTAAACTCAGTCGTGGAAACTGCTTGCCTTATTTTTCTGTAAGGTGCGCAATAACATTTTTCCTATCCCGAAAAATGAAAATGAGGTTCAAACGCCGTTTTTAGGCGCGACAGTAACAAACAGATGAACGAAATGTATACGGAATAACATCAGGAACGACCGATGTCGGCGTTTCCAATCAAACCCGAAGGTCGCGTTATATGCTGTGTGACCGGCAGCCTAAAAGTAATTTGTATGGAGTAAAAAACAGATGAGGAATTAAACAAGTTACTTAAAATGCTCATTAATACTACACATCTGAAACAGTGTGTTCCCTTTATCCAGTTCATCAGGACGGCAAGAACACATTCATTGCGAGATGCAAGCATTTCGTTCATTCTCATTAGTCGATTTCATAAAACAATCAGTTATGTAGGTTTAGCGCTTGGTGACAAGCACAATGAAGCGAACGAACGTCACATGGGTGCAATCAGGGTGGTGTAAATGGCAGTTCAATTGATCGCTTCAATACCTTTTGCCAAAAGATGGCCGCTGCATTACGCTTGATTAACAGCACCTCAGGGCGAAAAGAGGTAGGTTGTACAGGCGAATTTTAATAGCTTCAGCTGTGAATAGACTCCTACACCAAACTGTCATCTGCTGGGTGAACTTTACTCGGCAGATTCGCCGAAATACCTCAACCACATTAAGAGAGTGGTTACGGTCCATCAGGTAGGGTGTTATGGCGCCGTTGGCTGACTTTGTTATTCCATTGTTGTGATAGTTTCAGACAGATTGTCTCCACTAAACGGCAGGCCGATGTGCACAACTTCCTTTTCTGCTAGATATTGCTGGTCTGTTTCATCCCGTTATAGCATGTCTATGAAACTCTTCTGGCGGTCATTTTGTGTGAATGTCTTACGTATGAATACTACCTCATAGATTGTGTATATTCCTACGGCGCAACCCATCAAACAGTTACTCGGGCTTCTTTTCGAAGTAAATAGTAGATAACTGTTGAAACTGATGTAACAACCTGTGGTGAAAATTTATTCGATTCACCACTTACCCAAACTCCGACACAATAGAAGATCTAAAAGGGGACCAATACAAATGTCGCGTTAAGATACCACATCATCACTGGCCACGCAGCTTCAAATATCCGCCAGTTTTTTGTTCTGTATTGCACAAATCAGCTTACAGTCTGCGACTATGCACGTGCCATTATGTTCAGCCAATGACAGATTCTGATTTCTTCAATACTGATATACATCTAGAAATACAGGTTGTTGTCACATGAATAACAACTGCTTACTACAACCAGTCCGAAGTTTTCTCCTTATTACTTACGATTATTACTTACTTATGATAATTCGGTCGTGCCTAACGTGAGGTCACTGGCGCAGTGGTAAACACGGTTGCCTCATGAACTGAATGTCCGTGGTTCAAGTCCCGGCAGTGGCGATGATATGCACTACTGACGAGCTCTAATGAGAGCGAAACTCGAGTCTAGTGCTTCTTTTCGAAAGGGGTCGACTGGAAAGTCTATGGGAATGCGACAGCTGCGATCAATTGTGGGTGATGTTCAAATTGAAATCTCTAAAGTGTAATGATTGCATTGTTAAAAATGGTCAGTTTTAATGATATGTAATAAACATAATCTGTTATCTACAAGGCACCACTTGCCATCGCAGTACGCTGCTTACTACAACCAGTCCGAAGTTTTCTCCTTATTACTTACGCAAGAGGTTTCAATTAGAGTACGACTTCTAAGGCTATTCAAAGTCACCAATCCCGAGTATTAAACAACTATTTCAAATATCGTTCCTACTAACCACGCACTGAGTTTAGCCATCAGAATGGCGGCTGTAGCCCGGCCTCAACACAGTTCCTTACTACAGAGCACCTCTCAGCGAGAGAATACTTGACAAGAAATGATAATATTTTACTTCTTAAGCCTGGTAAGTATGCTGGCGCCGCTTTTCATAATCAGGCAGCGTGTATTAGCAAAATGAATGCCTCAGGTCGAAAAAACGATACCAAAATCCCTATGATGTTCAAACCAGATGGAAATTATTGATTCATCAACATACGAAAGAATTCGTCTCAGAGGTAAGACGGTTGTCAGATTGTACGGTTTACTCAAACTTCATAGGGCTGAGGTGCCAATTAGAGCACCTTTGGAGAAGTGGAAGTCCACATACCATTCACTAGCTAAGTGGCTGTCAATCACGGTAGATCCTTTCAGGCAAAAACTTTCGAAGGATAACTAACGCGATTAATTTAATTCCGCAAATGCAACCAAGGACGTCAATTTAGGTCGGAAATCACTGCTTTTCTGACGTTTCGTCCTTATCCACCATCACTCCGCTAAAGGAGACCATGAATTACCTCTGTGGTTATATTGATGATAGCGATACAGACATTTAGAAACCATCGGTCAAACTCAAACGGTTACTTTGTCTATATACTTGCAACGTTCAGTAAACAAAGTTCAGTAAATAAATTTATCGATAGAGTGACGGTGTCAATAGGTTCTCTGTTGGGGCGAATATTTTTATGCCAAAATTAGAAAACGAACAGATGAAGTTATCCGTGGGCCAATGCAATTTTTGTAGGAGATGTTTAGCTGACATCCTTTGCATAGTCTCTAATATGGCAAATCCGACCGCTAATTTTAATCCCATACAATGAACTGGGCAATTTTCGTTCGAGACTGAAATAAACAGCCAACTGACCTTGCTGGATGCACATATACACCACTGTGATGATGGCTTAGTTCAGTGTGCGATACGTAGGGAGTGTTGAACTGATGAAGTTTTGACGAATCGCAGTGGAAATGTGTTCTGTTTGGTGCTGCTCTTAAATTGGGTCACAGACTGCAGGTAGCGGTGCTCCAGGCATCACAACAGAAATAACTTGACTAACTCAATACATACTGGTTGCATAATTTAACGACCTATTGGGTGAACCGTCTTCAGCTGCTACAACTGGACCATTCATCTTAGGTCGTCACTGTAACCTCACATCATATGCATTAACTATTTATCCAGCAGACAACATTAGTCATAGTGTTGCCCTTAGGAACTGAAATTATAGGAAGTTTCTCAGTTGCTGGTAACTAGTCTTTGTTTTTGCAACGCATATGTTCACCTTGTTTGCAATAAGGCGGCTCTCTTAGGCATTACAGCCGTTATATGGCCATTAGTTAGTGACTCGGAAGTCGAGCAACGTCAGAAACCGTTTGTCTAACAACAACATCCAGAGACGATTCTTCTTCTTCACATTTTTGTTCAGGTCGCTGTTTCTAACTCGAACAGCCTGGTGAATGATTAACAGAAATACGATTAGACGGGGGTTAAACCGGATTACTCTAATTTATCAGTTGGCGTTATCAGCAATTAGACAGCAACTAGGTACAGGTGACACTGATTAGATCTGGATCACTTCCACTGTATCACAGCAGGCAATCAAAATGAGCATATTGTTCACCCACGTCCTCTTCGCTGTTTTTCACATAATCGTACCGTGTGTAACAGGTTTGTCAACTCGAGGGTTCAATGCCAGTGAATGTAGCGACCAGTTTCTCTTCCAAAAAAATTAGTTTCAAAGTCCTAATATGCCCATTCAATGATTGTTTTAGTCCTTGAATAAAACAATGAGAAGACGCAATTCATGTGATGTTCTCCGGGGTAACATTTAGTACATTATGATCACACATGGACATGTAACTAAGTTTAAACGAGTCAGAATTCCATAGAGCGGAAGTCATGGCTTAAGGGATTAAACGGACAGACACCAAAAATGAAAAGTCAAAATTGTGGGAATGCTGACTACCAGGGTAGCCGCAGTGTCAACACAAATTGTTTTTGAACATACAGGGAGGACTGTGACGTTTAATGGCCAAAGCCTCAGCAAACTGGAGTATGTGTTTCCGGTTGCTCCAAAAGATCACCGAGAACGCGTCAGAAACTTTGGCTGTGTCCTGTTTGTATTGTGTGCCTTGCAACGGAAGATGCGGGGTGCCGTCCATCGGCATCTACACAGGCTCCTGGCATTTCTAACTGCGTCTCCAGCCATCTGGGTACACGCTGCTTGATACGAACAGCTAGTTGTCGGTTTGTCCTCTCTATGTAGCTGATACTGCAGCTACACGAGTATCTGTATTAACAGTGAGATGTGACAGACCTACACTGTTTGTTCGTAACTGAGGCGTTTGGTAGAGTTCTCGTTCGTTGTATTACATACAACTTTGCGGCGTTATAAATCCTGGATACAGCCGCTGTTAGACGCTTCCTCGTCATTGTTGATCAGCTGTCCCCTAGAAACGGGAGTTCTAAATACACTGTCCACTTCGATACTGTCATTACTTCTACAATTGGAATGACGGCTTCACTGTACTTTTTAATAAATCGCAGGGGGTACCCGTTGACCTGCAGAGTGTCTGTCAGTAAGCCTAGCTCTAGCTGTAGGTTGTCTTCAGTGTAAAGTTTCAAAGTTTCTGACGCGTTCTCGGTGATCTTTTGGAGCAACCGGAAACACATACTCCAGTTTGCTGAGGCTTTGGCCATTAAACGTCACAGTCCTCCCTGTATGTTCAAAAACAATTTGTGTTGACACTGCGGCTACCCTGGTAGTCAGCATTCCCACAATTTTGACTTTTCATTTTTGGTGTCTGTCCGTTTAATCCCTTAAGCCATGACTTCCGCTCTATGGAATTCTGACTCGTTTAAACTTAGTTACATGTCCATGTGTGATCATAATGTACTAAATGTTACCCCGGAGAACATCACATGAATTGCGTCTTCTCATTGTGTTGGTTCTATCGATTTGTGGGAAGTACACACTAGAAATCTATTGGTCACACAGGGCATCAGCGTGCCAGTGAAATGTCAAGGTTGTTTGTGGCTCAGTTAGCACTGTCAGAACGTTGGAATGGACGCGCGTATACCCGTTGCATCACCGTAATCAATTAGCACGCATACCCATCAGAGCAGCCACAGCTATCTTGCTGACCAGCAAGTGTAAATTGACCGGTGGTGACCGCGTTTGGCTCAGAAACATCAAACTGAACCGAACATTGTGATTCCAATAGTGATCACAAGAATTACACAACTTTCTTATCCGTAATCTTTCTGATCACACGTTATGCCAGCACAAACAAGCCGAGCGGAACAGCAAATGAGGATACTTCACTCTGTTGACTCATGTTGGTGTACAGACGAGTTGTTGCGTGTAAAAATAAGTCGAAATCTGCTGATGGTTGTTTTACTTGATATCGGATTTTTGGATGTCCTATTCAAATTTATGACAAGAAAAATATTCCCGTATTGTGAATACTAACGATAGTCAGCGAGTTTCGATTGAATCGCTCATCTACTCACCTACCGTACCAGTCAACACTTTAATTGGGTACCACTTTCAAGGTAGAACACCGACTTTCAACCAGAATGCGAGGACCTTACTGAATCGGTCATGAAAACATGATGGGGGAGCATTTAAGGTCAAGCACGTTAGTAGGTGCGACCGAACAATTTCGCCTTCAACATATCTGCCAATACGTTCAGGTCACGACGCCACACCCTTCTGTGAAATATTTGTATGTGCCGGTCAGGTGACTAAATCGCCAAAGTTTAGGGGTGTACGGCTGACAGAGGAACGTGAATCGGTAA
The DNA here is from genome assembly GCA_014338405.1 of Paragonimus skrjabini miyazakii. Classification (NCBI taxonomy): domain Eukaryota; kingdom Metazoa; phylum Platyhelminthes; class Trematoda; order Plagiorchiida; family Troglotrematidae; genus Paragonimus; species Paragonimus skrjabini miyazakii. The sequence continues at coordinate 185,194 of JTDE01000548.1, read as the reverse complement.
ACCCATCTAAAATGAGCTGGACACCCGATAGCGCCAGCTGGGATTCACTTCGTCTACATTCAAATATGTACATCCTCTGATCACAAAATACGCCATTTTACGAGCCTGTTTATCGAATGTCAATATTTTTAAAAACAAAGCTTAAGGGATTGTTCAGCGTTATTCCAACAAAAAATCTGACGGGCATTTTCCTTGGCTCGTATAAAGAGGCCGTTCTGACTTACCTTGTGCAAAGCAGTCATTTAACACCGAAGTAAACGGTATATAGACTTTCCTCACGGAACAGAAACGGAGAGTGGTTAATTACGTTTTATGTGCACATGCCACCATACGGTCTGAGAAGACACTTTGTAGTGGGTTTCTTTTAAGCAGTTAGGTTTTGTGTTGAACGCCGCTCAGAATTGATCACAGCTTTCGCTTTCTGACGGACTTCCCAGTCAATATGTCTCAAAAAGAAGCAGCAGACTCTTCTTTCTCTCGTTATGAATCATCATCAGTTCACATCCTCCTCAAAGTCGGAATTTGAACTTCGGCCGCGCCTTTGGTTCAGCCAAACCCGGTAGAAAGATATTTTATTCAATAGATCTCAAGTGCAAACTACAAATAAGACCTCCGAACACCTAAACAAAGGATCAACTATTCACAATTAATCACTTCTGACAAACATTGGACTAGAAGAAGTAAACAATCATATGATCAGAAAGGCACAGTCGACTAGGAAAACAAGCATATCAATAACGGCTTACGAGCAAAATAACCGAGAGATTATCCCCTCCTACCTGACTGTCATTGTTTTGTTGCTTATGGTGCTCGAAACGTCTTGGTTTCTTTTAGTGACGTTTGATCAACCGTGTTTACTTTCAGTGGGCACCGTAGAAAAATGCTTAGGAAACGCACAGATTTTGGTCATCATACTTCCGATGTCCTTCCGACAAATACATTGTTTATCTTGCGAAGTTACCCATGGTTTTCGTTACTTTTCATTTTGATAGTTTAATGTTAATGTACCTTAATAATAATTGAGTAAAGTGAGAAGATGTTGATGCAGCAACAGTTCAGCAGGTTTAATATTAACACGGTAAGCATTCTGATTCAAAAACACAATCATAACTTCGTTTTCAAAAGGAGCTTACGACTAAACCAGCTAACTATGAAACACTACATGAATTATCTGTGATACTTTCATGCTTAGTCGTGCTTCTTATGAGCAGGACGCGTGACGTCACAATGAGTATAAATCAGTACTATCATCTGAACGCTGTCTCAAGATATATGTGGCCTCATAGCCCTTTTGATAAAAACGCGATTGTCGACATTAATTTGCACATGATATTTCAATTATTAGCACTCTACAATCGTGATCATCTAATCGAATTTGTTAAATAGACCGAGGAACAATAGGCGTAATGCCACCCACAGTCGGACGGCTCATCATATGACTAGCATTTTAATGAAACGAGTGGTAGTTAAATTATAGTGAGTGGCAATTTTTACTATTTGACGCTTATTCGGTATGTGTATTTTGTTTCCAGCATACTTGTATTTTAAACATATAAACCATCAGTTTGGGGTTTGAGTCGATCCTGAGAAGAATTGACCAAGAATTGTACATTTCTTACTTTTTTCCGATCAATTTTATGGTGTTTTCACTTATTACAGTTCTTCTTGCAGAATAGTTAGCAAAGATACTGCAGCATTCGTGGAAGCACTGTCATAAACTAAGCCCCAGAAGAGACTCAGGTTGACGTGACCCGTAGTAAGATCAATTAACTGATGGCAAAAGAACACGTATCTGTTCAAGACCATAGACGTTCGATAGGAACCTACTTTTTTTGGATGACCAGTTCTAAACTGGTCAACCACAAACAAATTGGATTTAGCTCAACATCACTGAGTAGAAATATAAGATGACTAGTAATTTATTTCCCAAACCCTTAGCTCAACTCATCCGTGAAACAAAGCACTTCCATCGTTTACTAGTTCGAGGACTAGACACCTCAAAGATTGAGTGGATCATTAGCCTGAGAAATAACGGCTAGGTTCTGTTTGCACTTTAGAAGGCTATGGGCTGCTAGTTGGAGTTTCCGATGCACGTACAATCTGTTGGATTTATCCGTTTGTAAACGTGTATCTGGTAAACACAACGTCTTGAAGTTAGTACATGAGAGCGACTAATCCAAGAAACGCAACATGAAAACTGGAGTAGATTCCCTACGTGATTCCGAATTATTTTATATTCAAAGACCGCCGAATACAGGCCTTATTTAGTTTAAATGGAACTTTGATGGCTTCTTAAATAGCAATTCAATAGTCTCTACCACATGACACTGAAACATCTGTGCATACTAGGCGATTGCAAAGGCTTGACAAGCAACTTGTCCTAATCAAGTGTAGGTACAGATCACTGATAACCTGCATAGCCTGCCAAAAGTGTAAAAACTGTCTGGTTTGTTTAAATAATATTAACTAAAACTTAAATTACTTGTGTCAGACGCAAGTCATGTGCAAGTGCGCTTGTGTTAAAGCTGTCAGACAGGTTTAGAGGATTTAGCCTGAATTCCTGATCCAATACACGGTGAGCGTTGTTTTACGAAGCTTACAAATGTTAAGTGCATCGTCGTATATATTCTTGTTTCAGCTAATGACGGTAAACTGTTTGGTTTTGATTTGCCCACAACCGATAAATCTACTAATAGTGCAACTATACTGTTAGAATATTTCGGTTTATGGGCACTATGGTTTATAAAGTTAGTTTTTGGTTAAGTGCAATTTGGACAAAAGCCCAATGTGTAATATCCCAGCATATGATATCTTTTGGAACCCCAAAGATTCCAGGTAGTTTTGATGTACGCAATTCCTGCTTTGGGCTCGAGCTCATCACGAGCGCGTCCCACGCCTTCATTTATATGTATGTTTTCCATCCTGTTGAAAACTAACGTCAGCATCCACATAAGTAATTAGTAATACAGTATCTCTGCTTCATTAATACATCTAGAAACTTGATGTATGACGTAACAAAAGTAATGTTTTCGGAAGGCAGGTATACAGCTTTGTCGTCCTACGTCATTACTTTCGAGTGAGAGTAAGCACCACTTACTACTGAAGCAAAAACCAGAAAAAAATGTTCTGACACTAGATTTAAGATACCTACCACTCAAAAGTGAAGTGTGCTTAAGTTAAACTGAACTGAAATGCGCGTTCTCCAGAGTAATCAATGGATAGGCGTTATCGTTTGTTAATCAGCCCCATTACCAAGTCCCCACATTCCAGCTGTCAAATAAATGAAGAGCTTAAAACAATAGATCACAGCTTTCCATATGCAGATCGTTGTATCTGAATTAAATCATTACACCGATTTATCAGCTGCGGTAGAAATCCGAATGATAGTCTGAGAACTTTTAGGAAGTTTTAGTGTTCCAAATTTTATTGACATTAAGTTTCCATGGATTCCGACCAACTGAGGTCAAATATATATGTTTATAACATGAATATTCCTTCTCAGAAAGGTCACCAATGATCCGGAGTTGTTTCTGTCTTGTTGTATGTTTGCTGTACCTAATAATTAAGTTGAAGGTCATTGCCACGCATGCGCCAGTGTAATTAAATAAAATGGCCTCTGTTTATAACTTTATAGGCTTTCAAATGAAAAGGGTACCTGAAAGGCCAGTGCTTAGAGATGATTTTTGTTAGTGTCCAATATTGTAATCCTAAGTTGAAAAACTTAAAATGCAACGGTATAATTACAATTATTTTGCTATTATCAAGTCGTCTAGAGTTATGAAGTTTGCACAAAATTTATCAGCTGAAGTTACTGTCATTGTAAATTTGTAAAACGTTATAGAACTTAGATCGGCTTGTCAGGCAGTCTGTCGTAAATCCCTATGTCCAGATTCGGGGGTAATTCTTTTGTACGTAATAATTATTGTAGAAAATCCCCTTTTCTTCGCTTTTATTAAAAACGCCCAAGGTTTCCTAAGAAATTTGATACATTATGAATCTGCCACGTGTTGAAGTGTTTTTGTCATATGGATTGCTCCTCCTTTAACGAATTCAGTTTCTGACGTAAATTTTGAAAATCTTTTGAAGTGGTATGCTAGTAGTTTGTGTAATTAAACGGTCGTGGTACACTGCTATTTCCCGAAAGAACAGATGATTCGATATCGAGAAAACTACTTTTTCTTGGAAAGGAAGGTGTAACATATATTAAATGTTGCGTATTTGTGACTAGAAATCCGATTATTCTACGGCATTCGGACGAAGCAAACTTAGTGGTTGCTGTTTATAAAATTCGACAGAGCATGGCCCATGACAGAGCAGTTGTCCACGAATGCCCAATAGTCGACAGAAAGTTATATCTAACTTAACTATTAAATGCAGTAATTCTGACGCGTTCTCACTTAGTTCTCTAACTAAGTAGCAGTTAGGTTAGCGCTTTTCATTAATCCGCAAGTTTATATTAACTGGTGTGTCAGCTCTAGCAGATGTAAACATATCAGACGGGTTGAAGTGGGCAGTTTTCACTAAAAATGCCTGAAGTCATAAGGTTTAAAGTTGTAGTACTGACTAGGTAACATTGTTTAGGTGGTGATGTACAACTAACTGAGCACACAGAATAACTGGTTTCTTAGATTCCTCATGCTTGTTCATCGAATTAAGAAGAGGGTTAGAAAGTGCACCCTTGAGCAAAAAGTGTTCCGATCGCCCTGGGGTCAACAGTGAAGACTTACGGTCCATCGTGTTCAACCAAAATCTCTATATATAACACAAAGGTTTGATTTCGTTTTAGTCACATGCACTACGCGAAACACTGCTGGAACTCAGACACTTACCGGTTAGGCACTGCATCCCTGGCTAACCAAAGCTATCGCTGTCAAGTGAGTCATCTGCCATGGGTTTTGGTTCGTTGAGTGAACTCTTCTTCGCAACGTTAACTGCCGGGAAGCATTGGAAGGCGAAGTACTCCCAATAGAGACATCATCCAATTTTCGGTCCTGTTCTGTCTTCCTGTCGTTTTGTTACCTCTATACTTTATAGATGATTGCCTAATAAACGTTTCTGAAGATAACCAGTTGGCGCCTCCAGTGCTCATACCCTGGTCGGGTTGACCATCAAGCAGCTCTAAATAGAAGTCCGTCATAATGAAAGTTGGATATACAACGATTCCCTGGGACTCGTATTTACGCTTCCAACTGTTACCCATTCGATATAACCTCTGGGTGGTCTTCCATTCAAGTGTTTCTCTTGCAATGACTCTAGCGAGAGTGAACTTGAAACAGACGGTTAGGCTGTAACGACAACTGCCTTGTGTTTCAAAGTACGGCGTTGCTTATTCGATTGCGTATCTGTGATCAATCTTTTCCGTGCGAGATTTGGCGCAGTGGTCGCAGCCTGTCGTCTAATTTCAGATAAGTTGTGCATGCTCACGATGCAGCCATATGCTCCAAATAATATAGTTCATAAGTTGTCAAAAATGCGTCCTATGATTAAATAAGTGACTAATTCACCAATAACGATTGAAGACATACATCGCGAGATGTATGTCTTCAGTCGTCAGGAGAATAAAATGTTGTAAATTTTCTGATATAAATCGCCTGATAAGAGCTCGCCGAGAGGGTCGAAACGTTGCGAAATCGATAAATCTTTTGGTTTTTAACTCGTTGTGGCATATATTGGACACGCGGACAGCAACAACAATAGAAACAATCAATGATTGGGTTTACATGAGACAAGGACTATCATCAGTTCCAGGGCAGACAAACTGCGTGTGTTAACAGTTTATGCACACACAGGATCGGACGGCGAGTACTGATTAGCATAGCTTCGGAGAAGGCAAGCAACTTCTGATTCTGACTACGCGACAACACTTGAAACGAATTGGCGGGGTCAACAGCGTGACCTGTTTCCATGATGGGCTTTGCTACGGATGAGGTCGGATTTCGTCTCACTCGTTCTGTTGCCATTGCCTGTTGCGTCATGGCGCGCACCAACCACCTAAGCATATGTTCAGCCATTCTATGTCGTAGGCACCGGGCTGCTCTGCCGAAATGGACGTCATCGCAACTACACTTGAGACAGAACATTTCGGTAGGTCACAATTGTGAATAAACTGAACGACACTCCTAGTTGTGAGTAGTAACCGCAATTCAACCGCAGGGTATGTACGAGTTAGGGCAGACTTACGTCAGTTGTTATATGGCCGCCTTTGAAAGGAAGGCTCAAAAAGATCTACTTCTTAGGAACCGTACTAACGGCAGTCTTGATCATTCGTTTCTAGCTGTGAATATCGCCTGATATTTCTGAACATACCAGACGCTGTGGCATGGTCACAGCTTATCCTACTCAGGATAACTATTCGGGTTTTCTTGCCTCAAACACGAAGCAGTCAGATAGATTATTTGGTGTCGGAGCGTTACTCACTGACAAGGGTAGCGGATTGCCTTCAACATATCAGTCACAAGATTGATATCTCAAATACCGTACTTGGCACGTGGATATCGCAGTTTAAACGTGAAACCTACTAAATCACAAACAGTCAGTTACAGGTGGTCCTTATTGTTAATGTTTGATATCTACAATGTAACGACTACCTGGACCCAGAACACACTGTTGTTTGTAATCACTTCGTTTTGTTTGTAAAAAAGGCACAGGATTCCATTTGAAAACCGTAGGCATGTTATTTTTTGTTTCTATTCCGAAGAACTTGCACACAAACAGATAGACGGTGTTGCCACGGCTAGTTCTAGTTAATATAGCCAACTAGTTATTATCCAAACGACACGATGACATTTTCATTCTCATCACTGTTGAGTAATTTGCTTTGCTTTTCAACACTCCCAATAATACTCACCTTAACTCATCTTTATCTCACGACATCTATCCGAACAACAGTGTGGAGTTATTAAAAGAAATGCAGATAACACGTTGCACTATTCAGTTAACTTCAAAGCAATATGAGGTGCTTGGTATATTCGGCTCTTCAAGTTTGTTCCAATTACTTACAAACATGGGTCAGTCAGAGCTCTGGTTCACAAAGACAAACGTATTTGTACTCTTTACAAACTACCGCCGAAACAGGTCCACAACAAAAGAAACTGACTGATGAACATTCTAAAGTGAAAAAGAACAATTAACCCATACAGATGACTCAGAAGAAGAATGGCTCTCAATTTTACAGTTCGAAAGGGACCACTTAACTAATGATCTCATGCACAAACTAAATTCTCTTCTGGCTTGAATATCTGCGGCTGTGCAGTCGCATTTAGCTCAAACCGCCGGAGAACCAGGTAACCAATGTCATGGATACAGTTTATCGAGCTCTTCTGTTGCCTACGTTGTGTACCAGTTAAATTGCAGTCGTCTGCCTAAGCAAAACAGATCGACAACCATCACGAAGAATGGGCGAACACATTCTGAAGTAGTTGAAACAACTGATGACGCACCAGGCTCAACTTGGTGAACCAGCTATTTCAAATCCAGCGTCCAAGCGACCAAGTTAACTCATTCAAGATGCTGTGTTATGTAATCCAAATCCGAAGCTGCTGACTTTTTCCAAAGCCATGCTTGCTCAAACTCACCAACCGGCGTTATGTTCACAAACGTTGGCTTACGCATACTGTAGGTTGCTCTGGTCCAGGTATGCCGAGAAATCTTCGGAGTTGTGTCATCGAGGTGGGAGTCGGAAAAGTCGAAATTGACTCAACTCTATCTGGCAGCGGTGTGATTCCGGTTTGGTCTATGCGATGTCCGAGGAAATCCAATGAGTTAACTCCGAAGGCACACTTGTCGACGTTAATTTTGATATCGTATTGCGTGAAACGTTCAAAAACAGCACGAAGGTGGGAAGGGTGTTCCTCATTTGAGCGGCTGGCGATCAA
>JTDE01000548.1:157180-168350 GCA_014338405.1 Paragonimus skrjabini miyazakii | reverse complement strand
GCTCACCACAGTTTGTTTATCACGTGGCTAACCATTCTGGGCTGGCTGTTCTACAAAAACCTTCACCCACAGCCTCCGCTCTTGTTCCTTTCGGCTTGCATAGAACGTCGGATGAGCAGATGGAACAAATAATACAGCGCAGGTCGCTTATGGCGACGTATGTGCCACAAAGTTTTATGGCTTCGTTCACTGTGGCAAGCTAATCCTGACACGGACAATGTGACCTATGTTCCACTTGATGCACCAACATCAACCCATACGTTTGAGCTCCTTCGTCAGTTACTGTATTGCTGTCTACCTCTTTCCTCCTTGTGTGCCTCATATTTCGTGAGGCTTACTAACAAGTGGGTAGACATGCAAGAGACTAACTCTCAGATGACATTCGATAAGCCGGTGCTCAATAAAACGATTCATCCAAGTAATTATATTGAGAAGGCACACGGGTTTTATAGGCCTGTAGTAAGGCAAAAATAAGGTATTGCTAACTTGTTAGAGAAAGATTTGCTGTTTAGTTTGTGCATCAATCAGATTACAATTGTCGAGATGAGGTTAGTTCTGTGTACAACGTTTTTGCCACTATACAATAGTTGTGGGTGATTTTGGATAAACAAATAATAAAAATAAGTCCTTCCAACTCTAGGGAAGACCCAAGTTTAGAAAATCCGGACTTCGACTGTGCTCGAACTAGCCAGAGAAACCGCATAGCCGACCAAGCTGCAAAGTCATGCAGGAAACTGAAAACTTTTACATCTGAACCTAGTGGCATATTTGCCGCTCTGTTGCGTATAGAATCCATCACGTGACCCATGGGATACACCTCCCTTGGGGGTTCCCAAGTAAGTCACGGTGATATCTACCACTTTCAAAATTAACTGGAGGACAGTAAAATACACGCGTTGGAAGCATTCTACATAGGTCACTCATGAGATGGCAAGCAGGGAATGTTTGTCTAAAATTCGCAAAAATCGATGGATAGTACGAGAAATGCTCGCTGTCTTATTGACTGGCCGTACGTCAGTGAGAAAGAAATGTACAAATATTTTACTTCAAAAGACAGAAAGCCGGAAGTGGAGTGATGCTTAGAGTGAAATAAGTTTGAGTATATTTTGAAGCAAATAACGGTTTATTAACTGTGAGTTAAGTTATAAAAAGTCTAGACTCAATCAAAGAGGTTAACCAAGACTAATATGTGTGACAGCAAAGATACTCATGCTGTTAACAATTTACGGTACTCGGAGCACATGCTGATGCCAAACTTTTGCGAACTTGCTTCATTTTTTTGCCAGGTTTACTCGTAGAAACATTGTAGAAACATCGGCCAACTGTTTGATATCAGTAGTGTATGTATATGTGTATAGGTTAATGAACACACTGATGATTCTCCACACAACTCCACTACGTCTAACTTAATTATCCTTGTGAACAAACTCAGTAAGTGTACGTCTCAGGGCCAAGAAATCGACATTTATTTTGAGATGGCAAATGAATGAACGTCGCGCGATTCTATCTACTTCTTTTTGCGCGAAAACCATTTACCTGACTCGAAAAAGTGAATTTCACTAAATTTGAATGGCGTCCGTCATCTCAACGCAGTGAGTCCTTTAGAAAGTAGTTTTAAAAATGGAATAACGTATCGTGTTAAGGCAAGGCGTTTGGAAGAATGCAGTACGTGAAGCCAGCTCGATTGGATGAATGACAATGGAAGCAAAAATTGCGTGCAACGCATATGCTTTTGTGCCAGTTGCTGCATTATTGTTAGGACATTGATTCTTTCAAAGAATAGATGGTGCGTTAAAGGGACGTTAACAAAATAGTATGGTTCATGCCCTCATCTAGTGTGGGTTGTTGTTAATAAGGCAACCGACGGTACTTGGATACATGAAAGTTAGGGGCTGACGTTGAAGAATAACTGTTTTTATCATTTTGTCGGACGTTTATCAATGATAACTTCTGCGGACCGGTTTAATTAAAGGCATAATGACATGTAGATAGAGAAGTATGTTTTACCCCAAGTGGTATAGCAAAACTGAATTGATTTTGGCTGATGCTTAGGCATCGATCTATAAACAATTATTTCCAAATAAGATGAACTTATTTGGAACATCTCAACAATTTAAACAGATTGGACAGACAATGAGAATCTAGATAGTACGGCGAAACAAGCTGATTTTTGTATGTATCAAGTACGTATTTACTCAGAATAACTCAGCTCCATGTAACTGTGCAACGGTAAATCAATTTGGAGCAATTAGACAACGCGTCATTTCTATAATGGCAGTTAGCAATCCCAAAACTCAAGACTTTAGTTTGTTTTTACTCAAACTCATCACGTTGAAATAAACAGCTCTGAGTTGAACATAACATTGTGCCATAAGCGGAAACCTTCAGAAACGTGGATTCAACGGTTACAAGGGAGAAACAACAAGAAACGGTTGACTGGGTATAACTCGCTTACACCCCCTTGATATAGATGAACACAACCCACCCCAGGTTTTCTGGTCTTTTGCTAGCTACGCCCACAAAAACATGACAAGGTAATCACATATTATTCCACGTGAGCGAGTTACGTATCAATTGCATTAATTGCCCGTTACAACTGGCCTTCACACACGCAAAAGTGAAATAGTGTGAATTCCGACCAATACCATCTGACCGTTTTTATTTTTATTTTGTTTTATAACTGTAATAGTGTGATGAGATTTTATCGAAAACATATGTTTATTACACGTCGTGTTCTGTGTTGCTCATAGGGTTGGTGGTTTAGTGGTCATTTAGCAGGAAACCTAAAGGTTACCTGGACGAACATTCTTAAGAAGTGATAGAGGCAAAAGCAGACAAAACTGTTTGTAGGGTTGAGTTGAAAGTAAACGCTGTGAAGTATTTCATAATAGCTAATAAGTATGTCTAAATTTTTTAGCAGTCACAGCAGTGAACATGACAAAACGGTAAAACATGAACCGCACACATCTGAAAAAGAATTACAACATAATTATATCAAAGGTTATACCAATGACATATGTTGATCACGGGTTGTTTGAGTACCTCATTTCGGTAGAACCTGGTAGCCACCTTTTACTTAATGCAAGTGTTGTTTTCTTTAGAACCAGACTACTTTTTAAGTGACATTTTTGTGCCCACTGTGGTTTGACGGCTACCTTGTAGTTTTAAGGATGCACACTTTGATTCAGGAAGTGACAAATTTCACATCATTCCAAACGATATTAGAGAACTTAAAACCTAGCGGATAATGAGGTTCTCCAGTTTCAAACAAAGTTGGACAAATTTATTTGACAAAGTAAAGAAGAAACCAGCCATAAAACAGCCATTTGGGTGGTATACTTGCGTCGGTTGCTTACTGAAATCCACTGTCAAAACGCTACGCACAGCAATTTTCTTTGTTAACCTTCGTTTATTTATATCTGTCCTGTGTTATTTACTGGCTTGCATGAAGTATATCAGCATAACTATCAGCAACAACAGCTTCGTCATACTCATCAACATCCTCGTAGACAGCAACATACCAGCGGTTCTCACCGATGTTTAATTTAAAACACTGAGTTCCCTTAATCCACTTACTCAAAACGAAGAGAAGACATACATCGCGGGATGTTAACATTTCGATCTACTCTCATCAATCGCCAACGTAACACCAGCAACTTTTATACAAACTGCTTATAGCAACAACAATTGAACGAACCAACCACATAGTTCTGACCTTTCACGCGCTAATAGTGTAATCAATTCCACGGCAAGGAGATTGATTGCGTCAGCGCTTTCTGTGCACACAAAACTGGCTGATGTTGTTTGATTAGCATGGCCTCGCTGATCGCTAACAGTTTCGGGTTGCGATCATGTAACAATACCTTGAATGGTTTGACAGGGTCAACCAGGTGACGGGTTACTAAGATGTGTTTGGTGATCGATGAGGCCGGGGTCTTCGAGCTTGTTACAGTCATCTGGTCGTTTTTTTGATATTATCGTTGATAACCACTTCGGAATGTGCTCAGCCATACGTTGATGCAAACGCCGATCTGTCCTGCCTATGTAGATGTTATTGCAACTGCACTTGAACCGGTAGATTACGTAGGAGACAGACTGATCGGTTGAGTGTGTATCGCCGCTATGAAGAGCCAAGCCCCCAGTGCTTAGCAGGATGCGTAGTTGGGCCGCTGGGTAAGTGGGTTGCAACGCCGATGTCAATTTCTGACTAATGTTGTTAGTCAGGTAGTCACCTTTGAATTGGTTTGCAGAAATATGTTCTTTTTCTGCGCACTGCAGCGTACCATTTTTGGTTCTTTCATCTTACTGTGAATATCCACAAACCTTTCAGGATAGTCGTTTTCCATCAGCATTTTCTTAACAAACTCTTCTTCTTTCTCCAATCGATCTGCACTACAAATCATTCTGAAATAACGTTCTCACTAGCCCTCGTTTATAAGCAATAGGTGCGAAGCTGGAGAACTGCATATATAGTCCACTCCAAGTTGGCTTTCGATAAACAGATCGTTGCAATGTACCATCTTGACGTCTGGTTATGAGAATTTCTAAGAACGGCAAGCAATTAGTAACTTCCACCTCACACTTTGCTGTGCACTTTGAGGCTGCGAAGCTTATTCCGAAACGTTTAGCAGAGCGCGAAAGACCTTCTACTGTTGTTCGCGCTTCTTATCAAGATCAGTCAATCTTCCACCAAGTAAGAGGACCACGTGGGTATCTTCTGAGCACCGCAGACACTTCTCCATTATATAGTTCTTCACGAAACAAAACAAAAATGGTGAAAGAGGACAGTCTTGACGTACGCCGCTCCAGGTGCTGAAACTATCAGACAGTTCACCATAAGCCCTGCCCTGAGCTGAAGTATGAGAATAAAGCGCCGAAAGTATGTTCACATATTTGTTTGGTACACCCCTGCATTTAAGCGACTATGAATGTGTAAGTCAATCCACTGAATCTAACGCACCTTTATAGCTGAGAAATACGGCAACTGTTGACAATTGTTGGTACACATGACGCTGCTCCAGAAGTTGACGAAGATTAAAAATGTGATCTATACATACCCGTCCAGGACAAAACCCTACCTGTTATTCCCTAATATTTGCCTTCAGAGCTGCAGTGAGTCGACAAAGTACCACCGATGCTAGGACCCTGGTAATGGCTGGGGCGAGCCAGTTATCCTGTGGTTTTCGCAGGTCCCGGACACTTTTCTTAAAGATGGCAACTATTATCGAGTGGCCACAGTAAAAATAGATGTCATCCGTCGTTTACACAAGTTGAACCAACTAAGTCGTTGCTTCTACTAACGCCTCCCCACCTCCTTTGAAAAATGCTAGAATGATATCATTTAGACCGGCAGCCCCATTACGTCTGAGGGCCGAAATGCAATTGCGGACCCTAGTTTCAGTGGTTGGTCCCAAATCTACCGACCAGGTTGTTAAACTAGAAGCTCGTGGTGGTAACGTAATACTAGCAGAAGGCCAACAAAACTGGTTCCCAAAGTGTTATCCCCAGTGCTCTTACCTTCGTGACTTATTGTGGATGAAGGTGTCATCTGCTTCGATGATAGCTTCGCTGACAGACGGTCACCTGAGCCAGTGGCACGGATCACCTTGAAGAGTTTGCCGGTGTTCCTTGAAACAAAAACGGTTTCCATTTCTTAAACGTTGTCCACTAACCAAGCCACAAGATCGGCGAACAGGCAACGTTTCAGCTGCCCACGGATATCTCCCCTAAACTTGTTACATGAACTGCCAGGAGGAATGTTTCTTCTGGCATCCAAAAACTCCACGAATTTCTCTCAGCTCCACTATTTGTTTAGCCTACGAACCACCGTGGCGGATGCCACAATACTGCTTCATGAATGGGTTGTGAGGTTAGAGTCCAGCAGCTACTATGACCTTCGGGGGAAAACTGCTAAGCTTGCTTTCTAGGTCAGTTTGGTACTTACGCTTCATCGACGACATAGCCAGATCTTCAACAACCAGCTGTTTGAGTCGGTGGGTTCGTTGCCCAGTAAACGAAACGATAGCATACCATTGGATGACCTGAATCCAAGTGTGTGCTTCAGTAGAAACGACAGTCCCGGATGTAGCCCAGCCACCCATAACTAACAGCTATGTGGTCTACCTTAGACCAGGTCTGATTCAGGGAAAACGGACGACAGGCATAACAGCGACGTTCATGATGTCTAAAACTGATGGTGGCTAAAAATAGCCTATGCAAGCGCATGACTGGAACAGCCATACGCCATTATCCAAGTGATGTGATGGTATCCCAAACCTGTCACCTAAACGAGACTTAGATTCACCAAGTTGACCGACCTGGGTGTTAACATCTCCGACCAGAATGGCTATGTCAGAACCATATGTCGACCGAAGGAGAGCGTCCAGATCCGGATGAAAGGCGTCCTTCACGCTGATGTCACTACAGTTAGCTGGAACATGTACGGACGCAATGAAGAGATTTCTGAACGCTTTGCGTCTATAGTTGGCCTTAACAAAACCTACCAAGAGGACGGGTCAAAGCCTACTACCTGTAAGAATCCAACCTACCAGTGCGGCTGCGGCCGTCGTACTGAGTTCCATACCTATTCCAGCCTGACCAGCAGCGGCAGTCGTGGAGTCACCCGTATAAGGCGGACAGTGAGGGAGCTGTCAGTTCTTTACGTTGTTTACTGTCATTGATTCTGGTATCAGAAATACAATATATGTCAACAATCAACGGGTGTAACGTACATCCGAGGGCGGCCTTTTAGCTTATCTGTTTCAGAATGCAAATAGTGAAAACACCTAAAATAATTTACACTCTGGGATTAAGCATACGGACGAGTATGACCTGAAGCTGATAGGTAAGAGATGGAACTTACCACCACAGTATTACTATGATCAGAAATATCCGTTGTGGGACCTGTAAAGTAACTAACAGAAATGGGGATCGGGAGGTGTCTGAGAGCTAAAGTTGATGGGACAGTAGAAGGGGGGTCAGCAATAACATGTTTTCGCTAATCTACCCTGCTGAATATAGCAGGTGTGGGGACCTGATTTCTACTGTGGATTGGTCGATGCAGTTTGGATTTATGAGTGTTGTGAGTATTCAGGGTTTTATGTGGACTGATACACTGCCAGGACGTCCAGATTCGGACAGCATAACAAACAAAATTCTCAATCAAAAGCTTGCACTGCAAGGCGGCGGTTGGGTGGCAATTTACCGAAACCGGTACTTTTTCCCGAGAAAAATGTCAAATTTCTTCCATCCACTCAAACCTGCACGACCAGGACAGCGTGGTTTGTCAGACCGCTAGTTAATCATCCGGCTAGTATGAGTGATTCTGTCAATGTGATCGTTACACAGTCCAGTATAGGCCAGTACTTCTAGGTGCGCAAGCTGCAATACCGCACCAAGGTCCAGTCGCGTTGTCATGGGTATATAGTTATTTCCTACAAGTTTCAGTGTAGTTGTTTACTGCAGTCATCAGCATCATTGATAAAATTTTTAATCTCGTCGTTCAATAACTTAAATAATCCATTTTCTGTCTTCTCCAAGGTGTACACACAGGTCCAAGACCCTCAAAATACGTTGGCCAGGCAGAAAACGTTGATGGGCCGATCGAGGGCTTGACAACTGCGATCGCTGTCGGTGCCCATTCAGAATGACGCGGACTGCCATCATACAAGCACAAAATTGCTGCAACTAAAATCAGCGAACTTTTCTTGAAATCACTCGTAGACAACTGAACAATTGCTTTACGCACACGCTGTATTCCATTAGGATGGCGCAAAGTGAATATCGATTCTTCTAGTACTTTAGTTTGACACTAAATAACAGCACGCCAAGTACAAGCCTCGCTACCCAACTTATAATTGATTCCTATCTCAATTCATGAGAGGATTGAACGTACTGTTTATCTAGATGGAAGCCACATACTTCTTATACATCGGTACAATGTGCTTAAGGCTATCGACACGTTAATAAGCTCATTCAGAGTATGATCGGAACTAAAGACTTCCTGTTTATTTCTCCTCAGAGAACACCAGTCATCTCTGCTAATAGTTAACTCAGCCCAGCCACTTCTAGTGGAACGTTAGAAAACGTCATGCTTCTTCAAATGCAAAATTCATGAACGCACAATTCTTGTATCATCATATAGTGTTGAAAAATAAACTCTGCGTTTCTGCCACTTCTCCTCTATCTGGAAGGTTTTCCAGAATGATTCGTGTTCCACCATCCTCGTCATTGCGGAGGGGTTTTAGGATATTGAAACGGAGGTATACTCTGACCTAGGTAAACATGGTTTACGTAGGCATCACAGAGTGCGAACCTCGTGTGAGGTGCATCAAGCTATGCGGGCATGGTTGACTGGACACGCCAGTCCGAATGGATATTGAAGACAATGTCAGGGACCTGTTAATTACATCCTTTATCCATAATTTCTGTTTGGCGTGCGGATTATAAGGGAGTGTTTTGGCCGCTTTATCCACAAATATTTAATTACTCCTTCCCTGATTTGCTGCCACACTCCTTATTTCTTAACCCGTCAGGACTCACAACAAACGTATTAACGGTTCCATCGAAATTTTCCAACCTTTTATTACTACTTGGAGCTCTCCAATGCGTAGTTCAAATGTTCAGCTGATGAATTAACATGAAATCTTTCAAATTTTACTGTAGATTTGAAAAACTGTTCTCACTTTGAGTCGTTTCATGCTCGACCTCGAGAACGGAGTGTTAAAACTATACGCATGCAACTCAATATCGGTTCCAAAGAGTCCTTTAAGTTTCTTCCATATGAGTGATCAAGTAAAAATTTATACGCTGCCTGACATAAACTATCAGATGTCTCTAACTTACTGAAGCGCATTCTGCTATCAGTCGACATAAGTAACCTGATACTGTCATCATTTGTAGCTACACAAACAACCTTAATTACACACCGCAAGTGAAACAGCTCTTAACGAAGCAGCATTTAGAAGCACTGAAGTCTTTACAGAAGAACGAGCGTATAATGCTTTCCAGATCGGATAAAGGAACAGGAGTTGTCTTAATGAACAGGATTGATTACGTTGCCAAAATGAGCTGGTAGCTCAAAGTTCATGAAGATGAGTACGGAGAAAGACAAAACACCAGCTATAGAAAAGGCGACTTCTTAAACTCTACGTGGAATGAAACAGAGGGGGATAAATGATTTGGCCACTTTCAAACGCATCCGTCCCACTGGAGTAATTATCCCTAGGTTATACTGTCTGCCCAAAGTGCACAAACCAGGTTTGCCTTTGGGACCCATTTTGGATATGTTCAACTCACCTTATCATGCTTTGGCTAAATGGTTTGCCGGTCTGCTCGAACCTATCAGGTTGGAGCTAGCGAAACACAGTCTCCGAGATACGTTTCATTCTATTGACGTAGTCCAAGACCTGAAGCTAAACAATCAAAGAATGTTCCCGTTCGATGTTGCTTCACTATTTACGAACGTGCCTCTGCAAGAGACAACTGACTATTTATGTGATTAAATCGAGCTTAACAACGAACAGGTGGGCATCCCAATAGATGAACTGAGAGAACTGCTGGTGCCTTGTACGAGTAACGTTCAGTTTCTGTTCGACAATGCAATCTACCGGCAGAGAGATGGAGTGGTAATGGGCTCGCCCCTAGGTCCCTTATTACCTGACGTTTTCTAAAGCAAACTGGAGACTAACCAATTGAGCACAGTCATTGAACAATTTGCATTCTATAAACGCTATGCTGATAATATTTTTTGCGTTGTTAACGAGAATTCTAACAGGAACAGAGTTATGACAATTTTTATCTCAGCCCATAGCAGTATTAAATTCACCCAGGAGTCAGAAAATAATGGTCAAGTAAACTTCTTGGATGTTGGCAAAGAGAAAATGGTTCAATCCAACGGAATGTATACAGAAAACAAACTTGGAGTGGCCAATACATTCACTTTGACAGTTTCGTTCCGCTAAATCAGAAGCGAAGCCTCATACGATGTCTGACGGGTAGGGCTTTGAAGATCTGCACCCATGACACTCTACAAGCTGTACTAGACTTTCTACAAGAAGTGTTCATGCAGGATGGCTACCCAATGCGTTTCATTTGGAAAGCGATGCAGACGGTAGAGTTGAAACTTAAGCCACCCTCTGTGAATAAGAAATTTGATTTTATTAGTCTTCCTTGCAAGGGAGATCCTATGGCTGAAATTATCTCAAGAAAGCTCAAAAAGTCAGATGAAACAACCTACCTTGCCGTTCAATTGTGCGTGAGTTTCCGTTCAACACCCGTTATCAGGTCACAACTCAAAGACAAACTTCCATGTTCTACAACCAGTTGTTGTATGTACTCATTTGTTTGCTTGTGTCGGGCATCATACATTGGTCGTACTACAAGGCGATTGTCTGATAAAGTGCGTGAACATCGTCATGCTTGGTTGAACAGTGGTGTGACTAAGACGATCTCAAGCGCGATTGTTGCTCATTTGACCGACTCTAATCATTCTGTCAGTAAGAAAGACGCTTTTCAGATTGTCTACCGAGTACCAAGAAATCGATCAAAAGGGGTGAGATTCCGAATGTTAACCATTGCCGAAGCCATCAGTATCCGATTACGCAACCCTGACCTCTGTGCTCAGAAGACGTTCGTGCGGACACGACCTCCCCTGACCCACAATCAATCAAGCTTACGATTTGGAACAATGATCGCGTAACTGATAACAAACACGCCGTCCATAACCTCTATTGTCCATTCTTCTAAATCAACCCAGTTACTGTCTTCATATTTATTGTGTTGTAATTAGCCTGGTGATCAAAGACAGAAAACAAGTCTTGTTCGCTACTTTGTCGTTCTCATGACTTCACTGGGCATTTTCGAACGAATAACCTCTAGCATGACAGTGTCTGCTTCATTACCGTCACATGGTAGCTTGTTGGTACGATATAATTGTACAATCCAGGTTTATTCATGTAAGATGACAACGATAAAAATACACGCTGCATTTGTTATTAAAGCAATAGTTTTATATTCTCTCAGTCATCATGGCGACGGACAGTGTAAAGATCGATCGTATGAATAGGAAGTTTAGGTGAATAAGTATAAAGACAAGACGTGAATAGTTACGGTTGCCCTCATGTGTACCACTGAGCTTACTGTAAACCTCATTGTCTGTTTACTAGAGTTA
>JTDE01000548.1:136123-156862 GCA_014338405.1 Paragonimus skrjabini miyazakii | reverse complement strand
TCGGTGACTACGATTTTACTGATGAGTAGTAGAGGATTTTGATTTTCATATAAATTGAACATGATATGCACTACTGACGAGCTCTAATGAGAGCGAAACTCGAGTCTAGTGCTTCTTTTCGAAAGGGGCCGGCTGGAAAGTCTATGGGAATGCGACAGCTGCGATCAATTGTGGGTGATGTTCAATCTATATGAAAATCAAAATCCTCTACTACTCATCAGTAAATATATTAATGACACAATAGAGGATGGAACATTGAGCTAAGATATCAACTTTGGGTAAACCCGGTACACGCTCGCACAACGTTGACATCTCTGACATGTACTGATTACTTGAATCAATAGATACATTCCGTAACCTGCACTGAATCATGGTGTCACAGAGACAGCTCCCACATTCTACACTACCCAATGATCAGAAGTGTACCATAGAGATAGATAGTGTGGGTGTCAGTATTTACGCTTCGATACATGGTCATGAGTCATAGCTGAGCTGGGTCCATTTTAACGAGCATTTGGTATTCAGAAGTTGCAGTAATCTGGGCTGTAGAGTTCAAAAGCTTTTGAAGCGGGGTTAAAAGGCACGCAAGGATGCACTGACCGGGGTGGAAGTGCGGCCGTGTACTGAGTGTTTTCATGATGTAATTGACTGTTTGAATTTTGTTTCATACTGTCACACATCTGGTACTTCATATGTGTGGCTGGTGACGGTACATCAACTGGTGTCATCCCACCATTTTAATCTTTTGTTGGGCCACAACCTCAGCACATTTCAGAAAGCTTCTGTTGTTAGCCATGATAACGATTTTGAACGCCTCTGTCATTGCGGCCTAATGTAATCAGTTTGGTAGAGGACGCGCAATATATAACACTGACTGTTTTCATTAGATGACGCTCAATCTCAGTGAGCACAGTTGGCTTCTTCTTACGTTCTGTCCATGCACGGCTAATCAAGTGAGTAGGCGCTCGCATAGAAAGTAATTAATTCACCGCAAAGTGTTCTACGTGACCAGGACTCTAATTGCTGACGTTAATATCCTGTTTGCTTTATCCAAAATGACTGTGGTGGTTGCATTTAATGTACGTTGTTAGGTTGACCGTCAACTCAGGCTGATAAGTTCCTTGCCACAGTCGCCCCTAAAAATCACCCATAAAATCACTCAGTTTTGGCCCCGCTCGTCTCTACAAAGCCTTTTATGGGTTGACTATATCGTTCTGCTAAAGCTGCTAGAAGCATTTGTCTAGAGTTTCTGTCCGTATGGAGTACAACCGAACTGGTAAACTCTCTGAAGTGTAGATCCTTGTTTCGAGCTTATTCAGCATACAAACCATTCTCGTTTGCTTTAAGCGAAGCCGATGACGTGTGAAGACTGTGTAGTCGACGTTTTACTAGCAGATGTTTGGTTCGAGTCATCCAGTCATTGATGGATTAACGTACATATAATGACCATATCATAGTTTACTTGCTGTTGAGCTGTTGGCCAGGTACCCGGTTAGGGTCGAAACACTTGACAGCGTAAAATCTGAGCATCACTTACCACTTACCAATAGTAATCTCTAGTGTCTCTTGAAATTATGTGCATGCCATCAAACTAACGTCTTTGGAGGTGTACACGTGTAGAAACGTTCTATAATTCTTTTCCAGATGGACCATAAAGATACCGGCCAGTAAAGTACCCAGTGAACTCTACGTCAGTGTACTATGCTATCAACCTGCCCGAAACTTCGCCTTTGGAAAAGCGATTTGACATTTGCAGTTCACAGGTACTAGAGACGTTCAAGTTCAGCAAACGGTGTACCAGTGTTTCACTGACTCCTCGTAGTGAGTGCGAAAGTTTCTTCCTCTGTTTCTTTCAAGGAGAAATTAGTGGAAGGTAGTGTGATGTGCACAGCAGGTTGATGACATTAATTGATATCCAACATGTAAATTTAATCCACCAATTCAAATGCACATCTTTGGAAGTGGTTCCTGGACTGGCTTCAGTAGCGCTTCAGGCCGTGTTGCTAGGCTATGCTGGGCTTAGCTTACTGCATATAAGCTGAATTTACTAGGCATCATGGACTTGCGAAGGTTTGGTAACTCACACCTTCAAGGTGTCCAAATCCCACGAGGTGTAAAATCTGCGATGTTGTTTCAATGACTAAGTGCTTTTGTGAAAGCAAAGTCACCGTTTTTACACGTTGGTTTCTAACAAGTACGGGTTGCTGAACACTTAAATAGATGAAAGTTTATGGTTATCATAGAGGATAGTTATCGCCTCGGTTATAATGCTTCTTGTTTAGCATCGATATGAACGGATTGACTGACCCTAGAGTTCTGAATGCAGAGGCGTGTTCGTCGGTTAAAACTGACTTTATTACGAAGACCTGACTCAGTATTGGTGCTCATGATCTACAAGTCTTGCATTCAAACATTTGATGATGTCGACAAACTATATAAGTGATCAAATAGTAACGCAAACACGAATTCAGGCTGGGCACAATCTATGCTGTTTGGTGATCCACAAAGTTTATACTACAGGCAGTCTTCAAGTTGAATCTTTTCATGGAAGTGTTGTTGAAGATGTGTTCATCCCGTAATTTTATTGTCTTGTGATGCTGGTGTTCGTCCCCTGTGCGTATGCGCTTGTGGAAATGTTCAACTAGCTAAAGTGGATATATAGTGAATTTGTAATCGATCAATCTCAACCGTTTGAGAATGCTTAACGAGCTGAACGGAATCGACTGGTGTCACTGAGGTCGAGTTGAATACCGAATATCGGAATCTGAGTTAAAATGGCAAAGACCTTGAAAATTGTGGAGGGGACTAGCAGTGGGAGCTTAATAAAATGTATACAGGCTATCGTGACATAACAAAACGCAAACTTTGAAACTGAGACTACGGTGCTTACTCATGACGAAGTGATGTCGTTGCGTTTTTGTGTTTCGCATGTCTACCTTTCTAGCCATGGAAGTCCTAACGCACAAGGAAAACCCCCGCTGAATTCACCTCATTAAGCACTACACATTACTGGCTTATTCCTTGCTGATCTTAGCTGGTTTCTGCATGCTATTAAACAATGGATATGTTTTTAGGTGATTGCCGTCGGTTTTCAAACGAAATGGAGTTCTGTTTCAGAGGGGTTGGTTGCTGGTAAAACTTACGAAAGCAAACACATCTGTCTCCCAGCCAACGCTTTACAATCGAGGAGTTTTTAGTCGCTTGTCCATTGCGAAAAAGGTTTGAACTGCGAAGCTGAATACGCTTGAGCTTCACCGTTAGAGTTGACCTAATGTCGGTGCTCCAGGAAAAAGTTTACTTAGGAATAAGACGTTGCATCGCCGAAGTATAGATTGATGAAGTTAGTTTATAGTATGTACACTCATTTTCAACTTATTCCTCCCCCGCTGCTTACTACTTTCTTCAAGCCATGACGATCTGTAAGCGTTGACCCTCTTAACGTTTGCACTCATCGACAAGTAGGTCAGCAGGCTGCTCTGGCGTTCACCCTCGTGAGTCAGGAATTGGATGTGTGCATTGTCTTTCACTTGGATTTGCCTTTAGGTACTGCTATGGGTCACTGATTCTTCGTCAGCGCTTCTGGTGACAATGAAGCCGAACCTCACGGTCAGGCTGCAGTGAGGATTGTACTGCGCTGCAAGGCATGGCAGAACTTGCCAGATGGTCGTCAATGAACCGTCAGCATTGGCACTTCAGTCAAAGTCTGTTGGCACAGGCCAGAAGGACGTCCTTTATTTTTCGTATCTTCATATGTCCCCACAGACAGCAGCTCAGCTACTGTCAAAAACGCCTTCTAGGATTCCCTCTTTGATCTGAGACAAGCCAACCACTAGGATATCATTGTGTTTGCCATCGATATGGATGCAAACTCGGTGAGGTAATTCCAGACGAAAGGCGGTTAGGTGGTGTTTTGTACCCGTGCTCGACGCACTGGCAATGGCGGTCTGCTAATATCATTATGCGCACCCCAAGTACTTTAACTATCGAGCTGTTCACTTTAACACAAACGATGGCAGTGCATCACGTGATCGCTCTATGCAATTCGACCATGGACGCAAGTTGACTGTATTCCAGTCAGCTATCGGCGACGCCAATCCATTAAAGATCGTCGCTTATTTTAGAGTG
This sequence comes from Paragonimus skrjabini miyazakii, assembly GCA_014338405.1. Taxonomy (NCBI): domain Eukaryota; kingdom Metazoa; phylum Platyhelminthes; class Trematoda; order Plagiorchiida; family Troglotrematidae; genus Paragonimus; species Paragonimus skrjabini miyazakii. The sequence continues at coordinate 152,737 of JTDE01000548.1, read as the reverse complement.
ACCACCTGGAGTCAGGTCACGCCGTTGTACCAGCTTTGATTTATCGTCTAGTCAGAGATCATCTGCTCACAAACATAAAGCACGCAGTTGGGAATTGGGCGACGAGGGTGCACGAAACGCCTGTCAAACAGAATTGACAGTTAAATTGCCCGGGTCACAACAGTGAAGTGATCGAAAAGTGCACTGGACAAAACCTCGACAACCATGCGAATCTCTTGCGAAGAGTCCTGTTCCAAAGGGGCATTACAAATATGACAGAAGTAGATTTCTGCTGAAACAAAAGAACTTATGAACAAACGTCGACTGACCCTTCCAAACTCCGAACACAACAAGGATTGACTTTAACTGGAAATTAAACTTACGAAGTATATACTTAAGGATCGCGTAGCATACTTCTCCGAGCCGGCCTAAGAGATGAAGAGGGCATTTTTTAATCACGGATCGACTGGAGGGGCGTCTACTCTGATTGCTGCTTGTACTGACCGTCGACAAAGCGCTAATGAGACTGTGTGGGAGAGACAGCCCACAAATCTATATGCCCGTCGCAGTAACTTGACAGATGGACTGACCACACTGAGTAACAATGGAACTGATGTGATCCAATTTATTCAGTTATAGAGGATGGAGACTGTACGGTTAGGTATGACATTCCCAACGATGCTGCCTACGGAGACCGAAGTTGTTTTGGAGTTTAAATTAGTAAAACATGATAAGGCTTTGGGTCCAGTCCTTCTTTCCCCAGCTATTTTCAAAAGTGAGGAGCAGTTATTTTTATCCTAATCAACCATAACCCTTCGTTCCATTTGGGAGAAACAGGAGAGGCACCTCATGACCGGTGTATACCAACAGTCATTCCCACCTTCATAAGGATGCCAGGATACTATACGATTATCACAGTCTTGACCCTATCGTATCCAAGCTGTTCATGAGTCGCACAACGCGGCGGCTTCTGAAATGCAGGAGATTAGATAGGAGGAGAAAAGGCGGGTTTCTGGCCTGGTTGTGTACAAGTCGATCATATCTTGAGACAGACAGTGCAGCATAGGTACCAGCGATAGATATTTTAGGACATAAGGACTGTTTTTGACTCGATAGCTGGACATGCCCTCCGATACTGTCACCATAGCAGAGGAGTCCCAGTGAAGTAAGTTTATTTGTTGTCTTTGTATGCCCAATTTCAGTGTAGAGTGCACATTTTCTGACAGCTGTCTCGCCCATTTTCTACATCAAATATTGTCCAACAGCCACATCCGATCTCCCCTTTCCTGTTCTACTATGTGATAAGCGATATTCCACAAAGAACGTTGGGGAGCTTCTATAGTCTCCGGGTGGAACTTCCAGCAGGTAATAAGCTGACTGACATCGAGTAAGTGGCGACATTATCTTGTTAAGTTCTTCCGTAGAGAGCATGCAGATCATGCTGAATCAGTAAAATTATATGGCTAGTTCGTAAGGTATGTACTCCGCAACGTTAAATTCTAAAGTCTATTCAAACTTCTGAAGAGAACGAACTGTTTTAAATTCTAAAGTGCTTCTACTCGATTTGTCTTTGTTATTACATGCAGGCCGCTTGTGAGTGTAGATCGTCTCACTTACCTGGGTAGTGACATCTCGTCAGCTTATAGTATCGCTGACGAAGTGTCCAAAAAGATTGCGAAAGCACACAATACATTCGCTAACCTCCGTTATTTGTGGCATTTCAAAGATGTCCATCTGCTGATTAAATGCAGAGCTTACAATCAATGCATGCTCTCAATTATTTAACGATGAGAGACCTGATACATTGGAGCAGCATATGTGCATGGACTCTTTTCACTCGATCACCGTTGTCACCGGCAGTTAGTCTGTATCAAATGGTCTGACTGTGTGAACGCCGCGACAGTCCGTCAGCACGCATTTGAGAAATATGGAAGTTCGCGTTGGATATAGTGAAAATACACAGTCTTCGCTGGTAGGGTCACGTACTCTGTATGCCGGCGGAGAAGCTGCCGCACGGCATATTGTTTAGTGTGGCTTTCAACGGCCGGAAGAGACTGCAAGGGGCCTAGCGATGAAGTGGTAACGGGCTATTAAATTCTTGGCCGGGGAAAGTTGGTAGGTTCCCTCTACCTGGTTGGTGAGTTGGCGATCGTCCATACCGCTCTTTGGAAGCACCCGCTAGCACGGCGCGGTGTCGTAGTCAATGGCGAACCTGTATCCCAAGATTGTTGACTGTTCCGTTCCATGAAACTCGGTTGTCTTTGTTTGTACATCTTAATTCTCTTCTTTTTCTCTGCTTATTTCGTATTCTGCAACTACGTGGACCATTGTCAGGTTCAACGGCAGCTCGAACTATTTTACACACAGGTAAGGTAAGTTGAAAATGGTAATAACTGGATTGTGAAGCGTCACATTAGTAGCTGTTAGTGTTATGCTCAAACCGTATAAGAAACTGCGTTTACAAAGTGTAAGTTTGTAAATAAGAACCTAATTATAGTAGAACTACCGTGTAATGTTAAAACGACTCCCGAAGAAATACTATTATCTGTTTTAAAGGTTCATTACCGTTAATCCTGTAGTTAAGGGCATTATTACCAAGTGCTAAGTTTAATTGTCACCTTTATTCAATTTATCCAAATATACACAAAATCAGTTTAACGATGTGACTGGTCCAGTTCTGCAGTCAGCGACATCGAAAAATCCCAAAATGCTACCGAACATGTTGAAATAGATAATTACGATAAACGGATCTGTTTACAGTTAAAACAAATTGAATATCAAAAAATCGCACGTTCGTTTAAAGCAATGTAACTATTACTAATGGGCACTTGCTAGTCCGGAACGTAAACCACAACCTGAGTTAAGCTTAGGCCACAGATATTCAACTGGTTTCTGTTCGTAACGCTAATCAGACGATGTTCTAACGGCAGTATTACTTGGTTTTCAGTCAAGATCAACTCACCTTCTGTGGGGTCTATAGACTGTATCAAAACTCGTACGAAAACACCAATTTGCAGCTACAAGCAAATGCTGTGCGAATTGGTGATTAAAACAAAAACGAAAACTTTCATTATCACTCAAGGAAGGTCTGTAATAAATATCGCCTTGAGACATGCAATATGCAAATGCATAGCCAAATCGTGTTATTTGTTTTCTTGATTATTTATGTACAAAATCGGATATATTTAGGTGTTAATTTTGTGACTGCATGTGATGTGGTGGTCTGTAGAAACCTAGATTTATGAGAAAATTATGCTTTATCGAGTCCCAGTAGAACAGTTTCTACGATAGTTGTTCTCCGTTAATATCGCTCTGTCTGTCTGTCCGTAAAACGGAACAGAGATTTTAAATTTGTCCGCTAGTTATTTAATTAAGTCTCCTCGAAAACGTTGACTGGTTTGTCCGCGGACAATGCTAATTACTACCCAGTGCATAACTGTCCTTGCGGCCATTTTAAAATACTTTATTGATTATCCTGGGCACAATATACACTGTAAATCATCAACACTGAAAAAGGGTGTTCTATTACATTAATTTTATGGCAGTCCTAGGTTTGAACTTCAGCTGGAAATTCACGAGAACTTCGACTAAGTAAGATCTCTGAATGAAGTATACTGAAATCTGCCGGGGTTTATTTTGGCTTCAGGATTGGAATCCTGAAAACAAATGCTATTTATAAAGTGGGCGAAACAAGAACGCGCGATTTATAAAATAACCACGTCACTTACACAAGTGAGGATGAAAAATGTGTGGCTAACGTAAAAAAGAACAGCGATGTGCAACGGAAAATTTAAACTATCCCCAAAAGTAAATTACAAAATGACATTCGATTTGTTACTTTCTGGTATATACTCCTGGTCGATATGCAAACGATGGAAAAGAAAAGTTCGTCGGATATTCGGATTTTCAGAGCTCACAACAAGCCATATGGACTTTATTTCATGGGACAATTTTGTGCTAGGACATCGGTTGAAGAACTAAGGTATATGATGAAAATAAACATTCAGGATTATAATGCGCCGCACGAATTCGCGTTTCCTGCGTTTCACTGAGGCGGTCACGATCAGTCGTCTCAAGTCAGCACTGTGTGTACAAAAACAATCATATGTAAGCCCTAGACTCCGGTGGACCTGATAGTTTTGCGTTTTTGCTATCTACCTAAATTGCTGTTTTATTTCTTCATCCCCACCTCAGTAGTTTCATATACATGTTTCTGGTTATTGTTATTTGGTACTGAAGAGGCAGTATGAAATGCTAGCATCTACCACTGTCTGCCCTCTTACTACTTTGTTCAAATTAAAAACTTGCTTCAGTGAGGATCTTTGATTCCACTTCAATGTTTTCGAAAAAATGTTTTGCATTTCACAAAGCGGCCATGCATAATTTAATGATGTACAACAGTTTGGATTAGTAGGTGAACCGTACACATGTTTTAAGTTCCCTCTGACAATTCAGTTCCCTAACTGACAATGATCTTGGTTTTTGAAAAGTACCAGGCAAACCATTTAAAAGAACAAGTTCAATCGATAAATATGACAAAATTCTAAAAGCAGGACTCGGAAGTTCAAGGCGGCTATAGAGTGTTTTCGCAGAGGTTGGAGATGTGGTTTCAACAGACTAATCGATCGTCAATTTTTACATCTGCTGTTCTTCCAGGTGATCGTGTCAATGTTTATTTGTAGATATTAGTGGCATTGCGGTTCCTGATAGATGCGAGAATACGGTCAACAGGTTTACTCCACTGATCCTCCAATGAAACCATACCTGGATAATATTCAACTAGAGGGTGATTATTTATAGTAAAAAGAGTGCAGGCACCAAAAGATCATAGACATGTCAAGGTGATCAACTGAAAACTGAACGTAAAATTCTGAAAGCGTAAGCTGCGACCAGCTGTTGGCGATGGTCAACGTAAAACAGCCAAGTACTTCATACTGCTATTCGGTAATCTAAAACGCTGCTTAGCATGTTTATTGAAACCGGAGTTTTCCATATCATTCAGAAGCTGTCGTCGAGAGGTTGTCGACTGGAGGTAATATGCAGTAACTGTTTCTCCTCTGGGGACGATCAGACAATATAAGCATTACTCATTAGCTAATGTGGCTGCGGGTTCACATATGATAATTCGGTTTTGCCTATTGTGAGGTTAATGGTGCAGTGGTCAACGCGGTTGCTTCATGAAAGGGTGGCGGGAATTCAGGTGTCAGTTTTGGAAAGGATATGCACTACTGACGACCTCTAACAAGAACGAAACCATAGTCTAGTGTTTTCTTTTGAAAGGGGCTTGCTAGAACGTCTACCAAAATTCGAAAGCTGTGATTAAATGTGATCAGCTTTCAACTCGAAATTTTAAAAATGCAGTCAACGGCATTGAAAAGTGTTACCCCTGATGAGACAAATTTCTCAGCATATTAGTTAGTTGCGTTCGAGTTGGAACCAAAAGCAGCACGTTCAGTTGTCAAAGTTTTGAGTATAAAGCAAGTGAATTTAAATTTTATATCGCTGACGTATAACGCTTATCGCAATTAAATGCTGTCCTGTAAGACCAAACTGGGCCGAACAAAAGAAAATTCACACTTGCTCTTCTGCCCACAATTCAACTTCCGGTCCACGGGGACAGTCTATCAAAAACTTCCTACCTGATGAAGAATCACATTTTGTCGACACCGTTCTAAACCGAGGTTGTATACAGCGTCTTAGACATTTTTAAGACGGAAGTCATACTAGAAGTTTTCTCAAGCCGATCCGAACTCAAATGTAATTGGCGGGAACGAACGGAATGGCAATCTCCCATTTTTGCTTATAATATCCGAAGCAGAAATATCCATACGTAATAAACATACACGGGCTAGATAACCTACTTACTTCCAGATCCTCTGCTGTTACATTGTGATGGAAGACCACGGTGGACGCTCTCAACAGAACACACAGATTGTGAGTAGAAGATAGTTTACAGCTAGGTCGAAGCATGCTGACGAAAAATTTGCGGGTCAGTGGGTATCCTCCATAGTTTGTTAAAAAAATACAGGAGGGTTACTTCCCCAAATAAGCATGTGACGAAAGTATTAAAGAAGATAGTGTAATTAGACCTCCTATTCCCAGGTGACCACTGTTTACCGGTCGGAAGCAGGCGTCTAATAGACGCTGTACTGCGAACCTACAGCGCTGAGAAATCATGTGTAGCACAATGAAACTACCTCATTGAATACGAACAAGTAGCCTACGTCCGTCGAGCCCCACTGCTATTGCAGATACTCATTAAGCTAAAGTATGAGCAATCTGGCGGCACTAGACTGGCAAATATAGTTGCTTGCATCAAGGTTTATCTACTCAAAGTGTTGGAACTACAAAGAGAAGCACCAAACGTCTTTAAAAAAAAAACTACTACTTAACAACCAGCGTCAACATGAGTGGTGCATTTTAACCAAATAGACAAAGGCAAAGCTTTTGATGCATTTCGTATTTTTTGAACAAAAATACGCCTATCCTCTAGTCTGCCGAGATTTCACTTGTTAGACACGACAATTCATTGTTTAAAAGTGACCTGTGACATCACTGAGGGTAACTTGTTGACCTTTATTTTTACGTTGAGTTTACTATTTCCTTGTCCGTCTTTCTAATCGCTTGAACCTTCACTTCATCTCCAAAGATGCTTACTTTGATGCTAAAAATTGGTTGCGTGTTCACGTGCGATTACAGTAGGATAATTTCAAATTAAAGGAACGAAATTTATGGTGGTTAAATTTAGTTGACGGTTACTTACAAACACCCGTATATTTTGATAAAATGTGATCACCTAGCGTCAAGTGTTGAACATCGCTAATTTCACGTAGATCAATGATTTTTGCAACAGCTTCTAGCCTTTTACAAGAAGAGCTGCAAAATGTATAGATGAGCAGGCCAGTGGAGCGTAGCCTGTAGTCAGCATCGATGTTCCTCACTCTCGTATTTAGTGGCAGATATTTCAATCAGATGTTTTATCTTCAAAAATGCGAGTTCATACGCTGTCTCTTCCAGACACAGTACCACACTTTAAAGTGAAACCAAACAACAAACCATCATATGAGACCCATCTGGCGCCCAAGATAACCGACTCATTAACACGGATTTGTTGAGTTTGCATCCACTGTTTCATTTATCGCATTTGAACGAGTATGACGCCGAGTAAGAAGTTGAAGTAGTCTGTTGCCACCAGGGTATAATGAGGTAAATCATGACAGTCCAATTGCTAGTTGTGGGGTTATTCCCGAATCACAGCGATATGAGGAATCTTATGCCAGCATGATACTGACAGGCCGGTTAAACCAAAAGACAAAATCCGCAGGGAGAAAACGACAACTCGTGGATGGTAGTTAACTCAAAAAGCTAGTCTGCAGATAGAGTAAATAACGTTAGTTTCGTGTGCACACCGATATGTCAAACATCGATTTATTTTTCCTCGTTGAACTGATGTGTTGAAACGTGAGATTAGGAAGAAATGTTTGTTTTTCTTTAGGGTTTATGCAGGTTTATCATTAATTTGAGCATAAAGCCAACTCACATAAATTTGAACTTGAGTACCTCTATAATAAAAGTGTGCACTCAAGATTGCAACGTCGAGCAAATTTTCCCAGGCATCTATTAATCGCCGTTTAGGTGTGCATCGGCTGCCGTACATCTGTAACATATTTTTAATATTGTCGACTCCAAGCCTATTTTCATAATCGAGTAAAATATTCGTAGGCTTTTTTTTGCAAGATGACCGACTTCGATGCAAAATTGAAGGCAGAACAATGAAATTCCCCTTCTTCGCCAAACATTCTGCAGGGAGGTGACCCTTTAATCTGTCCTAAAAGACATAGTAATCCATAGTAATCAAGAGGTTCTGTACAGGAACCTACTGTCACCCCTCTGCGGCTAACAAGTAACTTACCTACCAGTATTGTACGTAGTTTTTCGTAAACGCCTGCCATATCAGACTGACAAAATCTTGCCAATTGAAATATTGTAACCTTCATCCAGTAATCCTTCTACCAGACGCAGTACCACGCTTACTACCAAAGAATGGTTACTCCGCAAGTTCTGGTCGTACGCATCTAAATACGGTAAAAAGCTGTACACATACTTCGTCTCATTATTCATTAACATCCAAAATTGTATTCCTCAGTTGTTTGGGCTGTCCGGCGTAAATGTGCTCTGTATGTCCTCAGTGACATTAGTTGCTCGTTGATTGTTGGGGGAAAAGGGAGTCCTGCGTTTCTCAGTGCATCTTTTGTAAGTACTTGGCGGTCGGAAACATTAATTACCGCACATTCGTCTGTCGCGACTGACCTTTTTGCCTAGATTATAAAAGACGATCATATAGTCCTGATGAAAGTTGTGTTGAAGCCCAGTTCGAAAACCTAATTGATCAACTATCGGATCTTCAGCAAACTACTGTTGACAATCTAGGCTGGCTTAAAACCAAACTCACTGATATAGCTAATGGAGTTTTCGTGACTCCGATTGACGGCCGGTGCGCTGTTACAAAGCAACACCTACAATCACTAAGAGAACTTAAATTTAAAAAAATGTAGTAATACTTAAGGCAGACAAAACTCCGGTGCAGTAATTTTAGACAGGGACGCGTATGTGCAGAAAATGCTGTTATTATTAGAGGACCGAATGAAGTTTCTGCAAATAGGCACAGTGGAAAATATCACCGAAATAGAAGGTCGCGTAGGACGGCAACTTCTGTAACAACTACACATAATCGATGACGTGACGTACATTAAACCGTGTGGGTCGTCGACAACTCAGCTCTATGGTCTCCCTAAAACACACAAGTCTGGAGTGCCCCTTAGACCTATCCCGGCAATGACAAATTCTGCACGCCATCTTAACTCCATTAAAACAGAAGTTTCACACATATTCTACTAAAGATTCTTTCAAACTGATAAGTGACTTAGACAACATCATTCTTACTAATGCGTTCGTGTGTTCCATAGACGTTCAGTCACTGTTCACGAATGTCCCATTATATGAGACAATTGATTATTATTGATTATTATATTTGTGAGCCCGTTGAAACAAGCCACCGTTTTCTTGATCGTTGCTACCACCAAGTAGATGAAGTAGTCACGGGAAGTCCATTAGGGCCTGACTTCTTCATGTTAAGGACTGAACAAAAGTTAGCCGCAGACATTGCGAGTCTGTCGTACTACAAACGCTACGTCGATGATACGCTAGTACTCAGTCGGTCCAAACAGGCAATATATAACCTAGTGCAGCGCTTAAATAGTTGTCATCCCAATCTGAAGGTAACGTGTGAATTTGAGACTGATAATTGTTTGCCGTTTCTAGACATACTCATAAGTCGTCGGGAAGATGGTTCTATTAAAAGAGGTGTTTATAGGAAACCCACGTGGTCCGGTCAATACTTAAGCTTTAGTAGTTTCACACCGCTCCATCAAAGGCGTGCACTAGTGAATACACTATTCGCACGCGCAGGACGAATCTGTACACAAGACAATCTTGTGGAGGAATTAGAGTTGACCACGACTGTACTACAATCGAATGGTGACCCAAAAAGGTGCACAGAAAGTCACAGTAGGCCGAAACCGCAATCCGAACCGGTGGTCACTGTAAGAAAGAAGAAGGTTTATGTAGAATTGCCTTTAAAGGCGATTATGGCATGCATAAAGCAACGCAAAGACTGACGAGTTTGATTAAACAAACACTCAACGCAGCCAAACTTTGTGTACTACCTCGAACCCAGAAGTTGCCTGTGCCGTCATTCAAGGATAATCAGCCTGTCGATGCCACCTCACACTGTACCTACCAATTTACATGTGACTACAAAGAAGGTTACATAGGCAGAACCGAGAGGTACTTGATCTCCAGAGTAAAGGAACATTTTCCTAAATGGGTAAAGAACTCAGTACTACCGAAGAACGGCAATGTTGTTGAAACACGCGAACAACCAGTGTCCGCAGTCGCAAGACACATCGTGATCACTGGTCACGTCATCGATCCGGTTTGTGCTTTCATAATCTTATTACGTCATCCCAATCCAAGGTTATTGCGGTTTGCTGAGGCTATCGCAATCAATCGATTGTGTGTTCAGAAACAATTGTTCGTGAGCTTGACCCTTCCTTAGATTTAGTGACCTTTCCTATCCCATCAATCGACTGTCCGTGCCACCCACCCCTAACGGTTCGATATAAAAAAAACCGTTTCATGTTATTGTAAACTTGGTACTGATGAGTCAATACGAAATGCTTGCATTTACCGGTTTTCGCGTTCTAACAGTTCTGCTCCAACTTCTGAAAGGAACGAACCGTTTCAGGTTTTTAATCGTGCAAAGCCTGTTTTGAGACCGAATTTATCAGAATGTCGGAATTCCGAACTCTCTTTCCATTAGAGTTCAACGAAATGTCTTTATTAACGAGTCCCAAGCAGTCTGTAAACCAATGTCCACAGCCAGTTCCTGCAAATGGACCCTGAATCCGGAGTAACCGGAATGGTCCTTGACGGTCTGAAACAAGGGTTCATCCACAAAATTCAGGAGTGCAGTATATGGGCTATGAGTTGAGTGAGTGTACTCCTTTTTACACTGAGAGTAACAGTAAATACGTTCCTTATGGGTGTCTGATTTAATACAGTCTCAAATTTCGTAAGGTCCTATTTGCGACGGGGGACATTAAGACAACATAAGTACATACCATCTTTCTCCAATGTCTGCGGGTCCTGAGCCTGGCTTCTAAAATTCTGTTTCTTTAACAACAACAGTGTTGGTATTGTTTGCCTGAATGCCCGTGACACGATCTTAGCCTAGACAACGAGGAAACGTAGACATGCTTGAATACAGCTGAACACATGAACTCTTTCTGCTGATCTTCAACTGTGATGTCACAGAGTTTTAGGAGTCTATTCCTCTAAGGTGAACGCAGCAACTAGTGTTATTGGCGTCAAACCTAAATTCACTTGCATTCAGCGTTACAGCGTTTGTTTGTTACAGTTGCAGTCTGGGTCATATACGACTATTTGACTGTTATTGGGGATAAACATATTCAGTCGTTTCTTGCATCTGAACAATTTGCGTAATTCCTCCTGAATTTGGAGAGGCACTGGAATTCTTATAAGCAGGAAAAGTCAAGGAATGGCAGACCCATATCTTCCACTATAGAAAAAGTTAATTGACATAGAAAGTGAGTAGACAAAAATGACGCATTGGTCGTTCCAATGTTAACGAAGCGCACCGAATGAAAATGGGTCGTGTTGCATTTAAACTGAGGGCGTATTATTGTAGAATCAAACGGGAAGTCTACTTTGGCCAAGTTGGATTAAACGAGTTCACGTTGTGAACGCTTCAGGCAAAGCAGCAGAAGCAGTTGAAACATATGTGTTGCCGCGAGAAACGCCCTAACCTTTATGGGGCGAAACAGCTACAATGTCATATTCATGTTCTTGATTTGCAGTGTCGACTATTAAAAAAATATTCGGTGGTCCGTCGGAAATGTTTTACAGTACATAAAATCATACCACGGATTAGTTAGTGACACTTTTACTCATCACGTTAGTTAATTCCTGTTATCTGCAGTCTAACATAAGCCTATCTAGACAGGCTGAACTGATTTCATAAGAAAGCAAAGCCTGGTGTTGTTTCTGGCCACAATAAATGAAATTCATGATCGGATTAGTACAAGTAAATTTGAGAACGCGATATCGATACGTCCGCCGAGAGGCTCGAACCCACCAGACCTTCACACCCCGCTCCGCCTTGTAACCACCCCGCCAAGCTTCCACTGCAGGCTGCCTGAGCAAAGTCATTCCCAACTGCTCCTATACTTATACCCCATTGGTCGAACTATCGTACTGTAGGTCTTTTGTACACACCCCAATTTGTGATTACATTAAATATTAGCCAAACATTTATCACACTGTTGCGCGTAATATAGTCTGAATTGGTACTAGGGACACTCGTGTGAACCCTCCCTTTTTGTTTATTTTGTACCGTCTCATTGAACTGCTTACGCTACCACATTATTGACTGATGCTTGCTGACGGTTAAACTCTGTGTTCAGAGTTCACTTAGCTGTAAGTGGTATAATTTGCTAACCAGTACCTATTTATGTACAGAACCAGTTTTATCCGAGTAAACTTTCAATATTCTATCTTGTTCTGCCCCAAATCATGAGATTTACAACTGCCTCGATAGACTGCGTATAGCCGTAAATCCTGACTGATTCCACATTTGTCATGGAACTGTCTTTTGAACAGGGAAGTCGCTGTTTTATACAGCTGTCTAAAAAATGGTTGAGGGCAGTTTCTATTTGTTCCCGTCTCAAACAAATCGAATGCAGAGAAGCACCGGGAAACTGGGTATAGGTTGTAGCCTCCAAACATCGTTCACCGCCGGCGGATAATCAATATTATTAGTAGGTCCACAACGTGCTCACTGAAACTGCCGTGTTTCACCGTAAGAATTTTATCGACCACAAAACCAATATTGACCTACCTTGTACCGTTTTGATGAAACCTCACAACGTGCGAATTTTGTATCGGTAACACGAGATTGATCATTATCGACAATGAGCAATATGCACTATAAATCGATTGAATATTGCTTTTGTTTTTCGGTGGGTTGGCCTTGTCTCTCAGTTACGTTCCATATTAAAGGTTGCGTCTTTAAAGTGAAGTTATAAGTTGGTTAACTAATGTGTTTCGAACTGATTTAGCACGCAAGATTGCAAACTGTTGTAGAGTGTTAGAAACCCTTCCGTGTGCGGTGCAGTAATTACCAATTTTAGGGTGTTTAAGGCAGGTAAAATATGGGTTACCATGTTAATCTGGAAATAATATTTCAAGCGGACGAATGTAATTACCGAACCTAGGTTCCAGTTGCAAATGACAGTAGATCTGGAAACAGATAAACCTATTTGCTAGACTGGTGGGCGATTGAGTGGGGAACAAAAGTGTCGTTTAGTCCGTTGCTGGTTCGTTTTATCCAGACTCAAAGGCAAGTCACCTCCGTCCTTCCAATACAAGTCACAAGATATCTAAAAGTTTGAAACTGATGACAGTATTCAATTAGAATATTACTGTTCCTTATTCTTTTTAATCTAATCTGCAGCTGAACGCACATGGTTGAGTGTGATGTTTGGACAAACAACCTCGACATTATACACGGTGTATTCATGATAATGAGGGGGTGTAAACAGCTGTTTGGCATGCCTTGTGGATAGGCGCAACTACAAGACGTGTATTCACCTTTGACATAAAAATAGAATAGTGATAAAGCGTGTTGATAGCCTTGGAAAGTGTGTGTATAACGCTACAATGGGATGGCAGTATGAATGCCCGTCTTTAAGAGTGTACTGTAGGGTGTACGTTGAACAATTCTCAGTATGCAATGTTTGTCAAAACGCTTTCGAATATTGAGAACATGCCTACTGAAGAATGGGTAAATAAGGAGGCATAGAAGCAAGCTAGCACAAATATGATTGACTTACTCAGTAGACCAAGCAAGGGGGTCAAACCGTGGATCACATTTCCCATTGATTCCGAAAGGTGTGTTCATAATTACTAGTCACTTGTTTTGAGTTGTAAAATGGTGGAAGTAATACTCTTGATGGGACATGATCACAGGGGTCTGGCGAGAAATTTTGAAAACGTCCATCAGCGGTTACGCGAATTTACAATATTCTCATAATGTGAGTGGAACTCCGTGGTATAACCGTATTGGAAGCGTTATAAATATAATCATAGCATAGCAACCACATGCAGTCTATAGGATGGACATTATATAAAACCCTTGAAAAAATTGCGAGACAATTCGTACGTCATTCCAACAAACGGGGTAAACGAGCTGAAGTTGAACTGATGCTCCGTATTTCATCCGATTAATGATGACCAGCCTTCAACAACTACCCCGTCAGGTGAGACGGAACTGATGTGATCATCGCAAGGTTCTCAGGGATGAATTATCACTGCATACGACTTCCATCGGGCATAATTTACAGCCTAGCTTGATGACTAGTATGTTTGCTGAAACCAGACAGATCAAGGCTAACTTCGTTTAACCTGGCTTGACTTGAGTTACCCTGAGTTTGTGAATTCTGGCGAGTCATTCAGTATTAAGAACAGCGGGATGCATTCATCTGATGTGCCACTCCTCTTTTACATGCTACTGGAACGAAGCTGTCAAAGTGTAGGTGCTGATCAATCCACGTAGTCTTTCGATATGTAGCACTTTGAATGGACCGATCCATTCTCTCAGTTATGTTGATATCTGGAAACGGAAGTCGGCCGTTAGTCTCACTTGCTAAAGTGTAACAAATGTTTGGATGTAAACAGTTCATTTTGACTGGCAAGTTCTGTTGCCTGCGTCTGAACACTTTGTACATTTTAACTCGTCTGCAGTAAACACCAGTAGAGATGCAGCGAAATCTGCTTGAGCATAAATTGTCTCTATTCAAATTTTCAACAGGAAATAATTGTTTCAAATATATAGGGAGAACTGTGAAGCACGGACCGTGGAGCTACACACAAATGAACACTGCCTAACAATTAATACTTAATTTCAATTTGAACATCACCCACAATTGATCGCAGCTGTCGCATTCCCATAGACATTCCAGTCGGCCCCTTTCGGAAAGAAGCACTAGACTCGAGTTTCGCTCTCATTAGAGCTCGTCAGTAGTGCATATCATCGCCATTGCCGGGACTTGAACTACGGACACTGTTCATGAGGCGATATTTTAGATTACTGATGAGTAGTCGCAGGTAGTAGTAGGTTTAAGGAGATCGGAGATTTCGAACTCTCTAGGAAGTCCTAATCGCAAGGTTATCGATTGGAGTTAACAGGACAGTTACTGTGTCTTCTAACAAGACGATTGGGTAACCTGATCTTTACTCACAAGCGGAGGTGGTTGAACGTTCACATGTGATAATTCGGTCGTGCCTAACGTGAGGTCAATGGCGCAGTGGTAAAACACGGTTGCCTGCTCATGAACAGCGTGTCCGTGGTTCAAGTCCCGGCAGTGGCGATGATATGCACTACTGACGAGCTCTAATCAGAGCGAAACTCGAATCTAGTGCTTCTTTCCGAAAGGGGCCGACTGGAATGTCTATGGGAATGCGACAGCTGCGATCAATTGTGGGTGATGTTCAAATTGAAATAAACCAAATCCCCGACGACCCATCAGTAAATAATGCTTACTACGAGAGAAGAGTATATTGTTAAGGACCGATGTAGGTGACCGGACTAATACATAGTCGTAGAGTGCAGTTTAGCATGACATCTGGATGATAAAAGTACTCATCAAGACGGCAAGAAGACATACATTGCGAGACGCAAGCATTTTGTTCATTCTCATCAGTCGACTTCATAAAACAATCAGTTATGTAGGTTTAGGGCTTGGTGACAAGCACAATTAAATGAACGAACGTCACATGGATCCAATCAGGGCGGTGCAAACGGTTTCACTGCCACGGCAACGCAACTGATTGCGTCAACAAGTCTTGCCAACAGATGGCCGGTGCATTACGCTTGATCAACAGCACCGAAAATCGTCAACCTCTTAGGTTTACGATTGCGTATGTGCAGGATGGGACAGTGAGCGTCGCTTAAACTAGACGGCTAGTCACGTGATGGGTCGCGTGAGATGGCAAGTCGACGGCTACATAACCTCCCACCGACTGTGAGGTTACGGGGAAACACGACCACAAGTCGATCTGGAAAACGCACCGGATTAGTCATGTACGAACATGTTTCAGGTAGTGTGTGCGAGTCAGCTGAAGTGGATTCCTTCAATCGTCAAGCTGGAATGAGACGATCGATCGACATATTGTGGCGAGATTTACCGATGTTCAACGTGTAATATTCATCCCAACGATTCAAAACACGACATGAACCTTTGTACGTTGGTTTTAAGGATTCGTGGAGCTTATCACAGCGGACGAACACGTGCGAACAGTCAGTCAGTTCGCTAGGATAATTGGTGGGTTTGCTCTGTAATAGTGGTGGTTGATAAGCTAAATTAGACATAAAATACGGCAAGCGACTCACGTAGTTTGTCGGATCGGGAGAGGTTGCATTGTCCGAATAGGTTAGTAGCTGACCAGGTAAACGCAAGCTGGTGCCATAGGTAAGTTGTGCTGGGGAGCATTGACTGTCAGCACGAACAGAGTTGCGTAGTCCAAGAAACACAAGCGGCAGTTGATCAAACCAAGCGGTTGAATCTAGTTTGGTTGGTAAAGCAGCCTTTAATGTCCGATGAAATCTTTCGACCATTCCGTTGGATTGTGGATGGTACGCTATGGTACGAACCCGTTGAATTCCAAGAAGACGTGTGAGCTGTTCGAATAAATGCGACTCGAACTTAGAACCGCGATCCGTAGTTATAGTGGATGGTATGCTAAAGCATGAAATCCATCCGACTACGAATGCTGTTGCCAGGACTTGAGTAGTGGTGTCACAGATCGGAAAAACTTCAGGCCACCGTGTAAATCTGTCGATACACGTAAGGAGATATCTGAAACCTTTCGACGGTGGTAGGGGTCCAACAACATCAGTGTGCACGTGGTCGAAGCGAGCATCAGGTGGCGGAAATGATCCAAGTGGAGTGACGGTATGACGATGGATCTTCGATTGTTGACAAGCCAAGCAGCAAC
>JTDE01000548.1:117971-136023 GCA_014338405.1 Paragonimus skrjabini miyazakii | reverse complement strand
GTAGTGGTGTCACAGATCGGAAAAACTTCAGGCCACCGTGTAAATCTGTCGATACACGTAAGGAGATATCTGAAAACTTTTGACGCTGTCAGGGGTTCAACAATGTCAGTGTGCACGTGGTCGAAGCGAACATCAGGTGGCGGAAATGATCTAAGTGGAGTGACGGTATGACGATGGATCGTCAATTGTTGACAAGCCAAGCAGCAACGCGTCCAATCGCCATTCCAATCCTTGTTCATGCTTAAGCAAACGAATCGTTCAGAAATACGTTTCCCAGATGCTTTGACTCTTGGATTTGACATGTGGTGAAGGGCATCGAAACAGTTTTCCGCATTTCTTTTGGAACGATAGGTCTCGGTGATCCCTTAGAAAAATCACGAAGAAGCAATACTCCTTGGTGTTTTATTTGTTGAGCGTTCATTAAGCTCTTGTGTTTATCTGTGTCAGGATCGCTAGCTCCAAGTTTAGCCATATACTTAAGGTCGACGAGGTTGTCGAACGAGATGTTTACCAGTTGGTCTCTCGATAGAGCGTTGGCTACCGCGTTTTGTTCTCCCTTGACGTATCGGAGGTCCGATAAGTATTAGGAAATGTAATCCAAAATGACGTAAATCACGTGGCGAATAGCGATCAGGTTTGGCTGACAGGGCATACGTTAATCGCTTGTGATTGGTAAAAACGCAAAATGTACGTCCTTCAACAAAATCTCGGAAATGTTTGATAGCCAAACAGGTTGCCACTAATTCACAGTGGAACATACTGTAGTGAATTTGTGCTGCCTTCAAATCTTTGTAGAAAAAAGTAGACAGGTTGCAATTTGTTATCAAACAATTGCTGAGGTAAAGTTGCAGCAGCCAAATTTGACGCATCACTAGTAATGCTGATAAGAGTGGAGGCATTCACTCGATGAATGAATGTTGCCTGTGTGAGCATCTTCTTTAGTGAGTTAAACGAATTGATTGATGCCTGAAAAACGTCTAAGAGTTTATTCCGTTTGGAACTCAACAGATCATTGAGTGACTTAAATGTGTCGGAAAGGTCAGGTAGGGAACGGCGGTAGTTGTTAACCAAACCAATAAAACTTCTAGGTTGACGTACCAACGTGGGTTGGGGGAAATCTCCGACGGTGGCCACTTTGAAGAAAAAGCTGACGTACTCCAGTTGAGTTGATATGTTGTTCAAGAATGTCCAGTGATCACACTCCGAAATGACATCTGGGAGGATTGATAACGATACCAAAATCACTGAATCGTTGGAAAACTTGGAATAAATGTGTGCGGTCTTTCTCAGGGCTGGATCAGACGATTAAAGTATCATCGATGTGTGGATGAATGAAATCCAAACCACACAGCACTCCCCCGGTTAGACGTTGGAAGGTTTGTGATACGTTCCTTATCCCAAAGGGCGCTCGCAAGCATTCAAACAATCCAAATGGTTTGGTGAATGCAGTTTTCAGTACGTCCTCTTCCGCCACAGGAACTTGGTGGTAAGCCCGTATCAGGTCTACTTTAAAGAATATGGTTTAACCGCGGAGATCAAATGTGAGGTAATGAATGTGCGAGACAGGATATCAATACGCAACGGTGACTCGGTTTACACTTCTGTAATCTCCAGATGAATGCCAGTCATTAGAGTCATTTTTAGAAACCATGTGGAGTGGTGAAGACAATGGACACTTCAAAGGCTGAATAATCCCAAGTTGGAGCGTGCGATCACATTCCTTACGGGTGATAGAGTGTTTATCACGAGCCAAATGTCTGGGTCTGGCAACTACTAGCAGATCACAAGTTGAGATGTGTTGAGCAGTACTATCCTTAATGAACAACTGTTGGAGATTGGGATTGAGTAGTCCAAGAAACTGAGCAAGCAGTGAGGCATACTGCGGATGAGATTCAGTATGTGTGACTGGTAGACGGAGAGAACCATTGTTTGCCAACTGACCTGTGACAGTCAGGTTGGTGCTTGGGTTGAGCACTCGGCGATACTTCATGTCCACTAAGCGACCGAATATGTTGGGAAACTCTGCACCCAAAATTGCAACTCGCAAATCAACAATGAGAAATACCTACCTCCAGGTGCAACGCAATCCGAGGGACATTGTGAGGGAACGTTAACCGTATATCTGAATAGAAGAAACGTTGGCAGCGTTGAGCGTTGGACCACGATAAGATGAGATTAGATCCTATGATGAGGCGGGAAGAACATTAACTTCAGCTACTGTATCGACAGGGAATTTTTGGCCATTTTCCTTATCACGCATGAAAAACAGGCGAACTGAAGTTTGAAAACCAGCTGAGTTTACCCCTGAACTCAACTGGCACTGCTGTTTCCCAAGTGGTTGGGAGTCGGAGATAAAGCACATGGAGTGGTGAAACGTCTTGCCAGAGCGCCAGAATTACGATGCTAAAAAGATATTTCATCTGTCCTATGAGTTTTAGATGGGCATTTGCTCAGCGATCGACTGCATGAACGAAGATGAGCAATTGGTTGTGAGTGTGACTGGGACAAGTGCGCTGTCAACTGGTTCACCTGAAGCCGGGTTTGCTGGATATCCCGTTGCTGTTCACGAATCAAAGACACAAAAGATGTTGTGTCAGGGGAACTGGATATTATATACGTGAATACAATCGTGTTGTTAGTTGGCATGGCTTCGGCAACCTTATCGGCCGATCAACTTAGGCTGTCCAAATTCTGATCGAGAGCAAGCGAAAGTGCTACGAGCACGGAACTTGGTAGACGTAGAACAGACAACTGTTTCAGTAGACATTTGTCCGTGGGTTTGTCACCCAGCAAAGTTCGCATATGACACAGCAGTTGGGAAGGACGACGAACGCCGAGCTGGACATCACTGAGCAATTGCTGTAGTCGTTTGTGTTTGGACATAGATACTCGATTTGAAAGCTCCCGTTTCAAAAAAACATATGGAGTAACTGTGTCGGGATTGGCAATAATGTCTCATACTTCGTGCATAGTTTCTGGTTGGAGTTCAGCAAACACATAATCGAACATAACGGTCTGTTTAGTTATACGATGTTTGCGAAGAGTTGATTCAATTTGCAGAAATTATAGAGCTGGGTCCGATTACCGGAAAATGGGAAGTTTGACTGACAGTGGTGACACGAATAGGTTCTCGATGTTGCCCTCATCAATGACACTGTGATCCATGCTTAGTGATGGACTGATGACGACAATAACAAACAACGAGCGCTGGAGAAATGTAAAGTGAATAGATCCTAAATTGAATTTTTGGCGCAAATCTGAGACAGAGAGTTGATCGAAAGGCAGGCAGCGGCACAATTCCGCAGTGGAACTCTGAACCCTGATAGATTGAGTACCTACTGACAAATAACGATATATCGATGATAGTCAATGAAAAGGGTAAGCCAATGGTTTGGATATTTATTATTGGGTTTGGTGTACAAGCTTAGCTCAGTGACGTCCGTCTGGACCTTGTCCTGTCCTGTAGAACTGTCCCGTTTTCTGTCCCGAACCGGGTCCAACCGCGTCATGCGTGTTCGTCTTTCGAATGTGGAAGAGGGTTTTTTGATCGGCGAACGTGTGTATGCACATGTGCAGGTTGGGAAAGTGAGCGTCACTTAGACTAGGTGGCATGACAAGTGATACGTTGCATGAGAGGGTGAGACGACGGCTACAAGGGATTGCGGTTGTGGTAGTAGATTTTGGAAGCTACGATGTGCAGTTACAGTACTCTAAGGTAGCTATGGGGTCCCTAACCGTTCTGTTACTCACAGAAGTATCTGCAGTCAACGTTGGATCAAGTTTATCGGCACCTGCGATTTCGATGTCTCTTCTGCACAAGAGCAATGTTGTAAAAGATACCGGATCAGAGACGTGCACAGCTTCCCGCCAAATTTAATGGGGCATATCCGGATTTACAGTTTGCTCTGGAAAAGTTGAGGAAGAGTATATCTTGTTTTGCTGCATCAGCGGCTCCATCTAAGGTCATCCCATGAGAAATAAGCGTGACGAATTGACAAACTTATGTTTTGAGTGTTATTCCAGTTTAACAGAGGGGGCATTTGATTATTCTGTTCAGGTGATATAACAAACATATGTGCGTCAAACAATCAGAACAATGAATTAAGATAAATCCGAGACGCGTCGAATCAAAATAGTTGGTTAGTGAGATAGTCATAAAAGGATATGGAATTGAAAAATACCCAGCCATTGAAGGGACCACTGGAACGGCTCAAGTTTTCATCACCTCAATATTTGAAAGCATGCGCCTAAGAAACAGAACAATCGTAAATTGGTAAATGCAGGTCACCTCACGAATGGTCATCTCGTTGGAAAGTGACCGGCATGGGTGTCACCTTAAATTTAATTGGTCCCATTTTCTTTCATTATGCTGTATTTATCATCTTCGCCTTTCGTTGTCAACTCCTCTACTTTGAGAAAACTCGGGAATTACCAGAGGGGATCTGAGAGTATCTTCCGAAATAGCTCTGTGTTTGTATGAATAACCAAATGTTGAATGCTAGCAGGTCTCAACAACAGGCCTCAACAAACGTCGTCGAATGACGGTGGATGGATCGTTCAAAGACATCTACTGTTGTGATCTAAGAACGTGGATGTCACAAGGGTTGTTTGTTTGACAAAGCAATACGGGTTAAACGTTTAAACAAGACCAGAAACAAAACCACTCATTTGCACGCGTTATTCGGCCCCAGACCGTCTCGGTTGCCGCAGACGTCAATGCTCAGTTCCTTTAAGTAGCAGGGACCATTATGGGCGATGCTGCACTCTGATGTTCCTTCCTGCATTTTTCCTGCGGCGTGTACGATGTCCAAATATATGCTCTGGTTCTACTACTGAATAGAAGTGGTATTAGTAGTACATTACGATCGCTCATCTTCACTGCACTACAACGTACTCTGCTACCACACCTAGTCTGTCAGTGTCAGTGTTATTTACAGCAGAGTGGTTGAAACTAAGCTATGCTACACCCAGATGAAATTCGTACATGTTTAAGTCCCGAGTCCAGCTATGGTTATCAGCCAATCCGTCGCGCATTCTCAGTAGCGGCGCTTCGCAGATGGTTTACTGCACACACCCTGTTGACACTTAACCTGAAAGACAAATTCCTTATCCCCAACTAAGCCATACTTGCGCACTCATTCGGCTTCCGTTGTACAACATAACGTATAAGCCGCGCGGCAAATCGTTTGTCCAAAGGGCTCAGCGAGCATCATCCGGTGTGTTTGGGGATGGATTCAATTATGTCTATCAACAACGCAGTCGTCACATACTCATCACGTAGTTGACACCACTCAGGCTCTCCCATGTTTTGCCGATTCCCGGTTAACCACCCCACACTGAACAGACAACGGATGCTGACCACCACGAAATCTAACGCTAGACTATTTCATAGCCTGTTTACCTGTTCATTGAAAAGATATGCGCAAGCCCTGTGGTTGCTGGGGCAAGGATTCGCACCACCAAGGTCTGTTTAAACCCAAACTCTGTTCAGTAGCTTTGAAACATGATGGTGGGTGGGACTCCAAACCACCCATCATTAACGTTGATGATTCGCTGTTTGGGTGACTGGATTGGAGATGTCTGGATTGTTGTGATATTAAGTGACCCAGAAACATTTTGCTGAACATCTTTCCGTTGTTCACATGCTGTTTTAACTTTGTCAAATCCACATAACTGTACTGATCTGGCGATGAATTATCGAAAACATTTGTTCGTCGCGGTTTTCCTTTTGAATCCAATGGGAATTTTCGCGAGATACACTTAAACCATTTGTATCCTACTCAGGTGCGAGTTTGATTAACACGTTACAACGCGACGGTCACATGTCTCATCTGGAAGCAGCAAACTCACACACGATTAATCACACTATCATCTGGTATGACTAGTATCCACAAGTTTTCAATTCCATTAACGCGGAGTTTGACCTAACACTGTTTAACTGCAGTGTTTCTGGAAGTGATTCCGTCAGATGACGGAAATTTTCGTACGGCATTAATATGGGGGTGATAATTATTTACGGAAACCGTTCAATGAATTACAGTTTGCCCTCACTTTCGCGCTTGCCACCTGGCAATAAAACTACCATCAACTGTCCATGTGGGTGCTGACACACAAACGTGGGGTGCTAATATGATGTGTGGTGCAACAGTGACCCACCAGTACGAGATGACAGCTGTTCAGCGGCGTTAACAATCTTATACGGATAGTAACCGTCAACTGCGGTAGCGGATTTCAATAACATGAATCAATGTTTGTTTTTGGTTTACCCGGATCCAATTGTACGCCGTGGATAGCGACACCACAGTGGTGTGCAACAGTGTTTACTTGACGACTGTTCTGCTGTTAGCGCTGGTAGACGTTGTCGGCCTGGTCAACCTATGAAGCTATCCAATCCTAAAAGGAACACAATTTTTGAGGGGATAATGAGAAGACCTCATGTAACGATTTCCAGACCCACACCTCCTATAATCTGGACACGCGTGCACATAACCAGGTTATAAAAGGAGACTGAACACAGCTGTAGGCAATAATATCATGAAAACATACACAAGTAAGCACCAGTTTTTTATTGCCGCATCACTGTTTATCCTCCGGGTATTGGTAGTGGTCACGAGTAGCCCGTTAGGCCATACTCTAACCGACTTTTTCGAAGCCTCCGTTGAAAGGAAGATCACCGACTCTAGTCACGATTCAACACTGTACGTCAGATACGTAAATGACGCTTTGATCACCGCCGTCAGCACACAGGAGGTTACATAGATGTTTGTTTCACCGAACTCAACACACGGTAACATGGAGCGGATATTTCGGAAGGAGTATTCAGATCATCTACACATCCTGGAAACTTTACTGAATAGAAGAAACGACGACCAGATTATATGGTCAATCTATAGGATGTTGGTTTTTATTGATTGGATCATGCACTTCTGCAGGTTTTGCTCGATAGTTTTTTAGTGTTACGGTCTATAAGTGATGCGTTCGTCAAACAGCTGAAGCAGCAACTCAGTGCCATTTCAGGAACCTCGTGCAATACAGCAAGCAATATAACTGCCCCTACCATTGAACAAGAGGGACAAGAGTGATCGAGTCACGCCCCACGTAGTATACAAGCTTTCATGCGGTTGGGGTGAACTCCGAAAGAAAATGAGTAATACAATTTTGGGTGATCGGACCAACGACGATTCTCTGAATTGGCTGCAAACCCAACTGACTCCTCCGAAAGCACTAGCTACTTCACACGACTGAAATTTAGTCCCCTCAATCGTTAAGCCTATACTCGAGACAGAAAACAAAGTAGGCATCGTCAACACACTCAGTACTCAGTTCCACACCAGAGAAAGAAGCGTTCTGAAACCTTCTGAGGCACTATCAATTATACGAATCGACCGGTCTTCGTGGACTCAGAATCAACACGTATTTAAGCTCCGGTTGTCCTGGTAACTTAACTCGATGAGGTTTGAAGAATGGGTGATAAGCGCCCACTCGTTTGAGCCTAGGTATCATGACCATTGTGGCTCATTGTGGCCATGTCTCATTTAAAGTCTGCAGAAAATATTGATCTGTAAAACACCGCACGATTTGTCTTTTCATAATTCTGCCCAGATGCGTGGTGGATACTAGTTGTTTTAAGATAAAACGAACGTCTACTTTTCTGAAAAAGCCCGATATTTCCGGAAGACAGCCGACGTGCGCGACCGGAAGCATAAAAGTTGGACTAATCTTTCGTAACAAGCCAAGCGAAGATGGTTGTGAGGAGGCAGTAAGCCAGCTGTGCACGCGACAAAAACTAACCCCTGGGAGTGGTTACGGCCTGCATTATGCGTATGCCTAGTGTCCACTTTCTTACAGCAACACTGGGTTCGTTATCACTTTGTATATTGTTACTAGGAGAGTGAAGAAAAATAGACGTAAACTTAAAAATGCATTCGCTTTTTGTATGAACTCTACCACCATCTAGAACAAGTCAGTGGCATCAACAGGCTTTCAGCCCATGTCTTCTTCGATAAAGCTATATGCGATTTTATTTGTACCTGTCCCACAACTGCGGAAGCAAATATTGATTGCAGCTGTAGAAACGTTATTTTACGATTCACTCACCCCCACCAAAGCACTAGTACTTGAAGTAACTTACAAAGTCACCATCATTTCATTACCCTTATCTAACAGAAAATCCGACTACTCTCAATGGAATTCTTTGCAAATCAACCTATTTCTGATATTCACTTTTAGTGCAGATGGTGTTCCAGTTTATATCTGTTAGAGCTTTCCCGATGTGTTGTGTGATAAAAAGGGCATTTCGCGTGAAAATAAGGGAGAACGGGAGATTTTCTCCTTTCTTTAACACCGTCTGTTTGTTCAGTCCCCTAGGTGTTACTCAACGGACCACAGTGGCAACCCCTGTCTTCAAAGATTATGGATGGCCTCGCTTTGTCACCAGCAA
Organism: Paragonimus skrjabini miyazakii; assembly: GCA_014338405.1. Lineage (NCBI taxonomy): Eukaryota > Metazoa > Platyhelminthes > Trematoda > Plagiorchiida > Troglotrematidae > Paragonimus > Paragonimus skrjabini miyazakii. Next base: position 127,583 of record JTDE01000548.1, on the reverse strand, counting down.
CACTCTGCCTTAAATCAGCAACCTCATTGTCCTTCGATTCATTGCTTTTCATACAAGAAGCAACTTTTTTCCCGAGATTCCCAAAAATATGAGTCTCTCAAGGAAACCGATTTTAGGAACGCTGAAATTTACTTCTGTCTTGTATCCGCAACACATTTTGCCCACTCGTTTCAGTAGATGTTGAGAAGAAACTCGGTTAACTATTCGGTATTTCCGAATCTGTGTTGCGACACTGCTACAGCTAGCGAAGTCAGTTGTTACGTGCACAAAGGTTGGTCTAAAATTATAAACCTGCAATTTCCTATTACTGTCTTGTGCAATAAATTCCAGTCAAAGAAAAGCATTTTGAGTTCAAGGCTGTCCAGCTTTTCTGACCCACGAAGCACCCAGTTAGTGATACCACATGAGTTTGAAAACTGAAAATTTCAACTTTGTACACTTGCATTTCACTACGTACTTCGTTTTCCACATACTCTGCAATTAGATCTAGCTAATACCAAAACTCTCAGTAATTTTCTCAAGTGTTAGTCCATCACTGGTTGTCTGAGTTATCTCTGTTTTGTGCCAGAGAAAAAAAAGCCTTATACCGAAGGCATACGTAGGTGTCCTTGTAGTTCGCGCACAAGCATACTCAAATGAATGTTTTCCTGAGGGACTTCATCAACTATTAAAGGGATGGGAACTCACAAAAAGTTAACGGTGTAAGCAGCTGTGTTCGATAGTTCACATCAGGCTCTTACATTAACTTGAAAACCAAACGATGATAATTGGATTGATGAAACAAGTTACATAGATCAGTAAGTGTCTCACAAGACGAGACGGTCTAATGGAAAGAGGTGGTTGTGCCGGTGTGCGAGGGTAGAGTAGCGCACGTGCCAGCTATGGGTGATAGTGTCAAGTGGTTCAAGCTTGGCCCGAACTCACGTAATCTACCCCAAAATCGTGGGTGATATGCGAGCTCAAGAATACACATCGTTTGGCTCTGATTACTGAGGCATGTAAACATACCACAAGATTAATATATTTTAATATAAGGCGCTGTCGCTATGATAAGTCAAAATTCAACATTTCAGCTTCTAGTGTGTCTACGTCAGCATGTAAGCGCACGTTAGAGAATAACAGTTGGTTTACAAGTGACGTTATGTCTGCTTTTTAGGTGTTGTCATCAGCTTAAAAATAACCAGTTTTAGCACAAACGTTTGCAGCAAAGTCTTCTCCTATCGAGGTTGTCGACTCTAAGGTTTTATTGGTAAGAACACTAGCACCACAGGGAACCGTAGCCTTGTTGAAGAGATTGTATTTAAGATAGTTCGTTCCACACAGCTATCAATGTAAGGCTTTGTAGACCGCTAGTAGGTCGTCTATATTAAAACTAAGCGCTCGATCATACGGCTTGTTTCATAACTGGAGTATGAGAAGACGTCAACGTTTAGGGGGAAAAAGTTAAAACTAGCCGACGTAGGACAAAGATATGTCAACAGTTGACCAGTCGAATACCAACAAACACCTTAATAACTAATGAAAATAAAGCACTGATGACACTTAAGAAGAACGGCCAGATTGTCATCCTGCCTAAACCATAGCCGTAGTGAATAGACAAGACTATAAAGACAAAGTGAACGGTTTTCTAAAAGACTCCACAACGTACGAACGTATCATAGGAGAACCTACGAAAGGTCTGAGGGCTCGAATCACCGAAGATGTGACGGGTCTCAACAAAAGGGAATCACTTGCAGAAGAACAAACTAAATACCGTAGGCCTATTGAGGAACCAGTGCCACGATAACAGGGGCTACAAAAGGTCCGCAAAAGTCTACAAAGGTCCACAACTGAGACCAATCACTGCATCCAGGGCGGCCCTAAACTACTAATTGGCGAAATTCCTTCTTCGTATTCTGCGACCATGTTTACCCCAAGACAATCATGACACAAACAGCCCGACTGACTTCTTGAATCAGATTAAGGGCCTGGAGTTGGAAGAAGACGAAACACTGGTTTCTTTCGGTGTTACGTTGCTTTTTACTAACATGCCGAAGAAAATTGCGATAGAAAGTTTGAAGCTCCTGATAGATGAGGACGATAGCCTCCGCAGTAGGACCTGTAGCAGCACACCGTTGTGTGGTCAAGGTCTAATGCTTGGACCGACTTACTGTGGCATTTGACCTGAATGTTATGTCCACACATCCGCCGCTGAGCGACCCTTACGCGTATTCAGCCGCAGTGACTTCGAACGACTGACAGTTTGTTAACACAACTGTAGTCACACACAGCAGCAGCACACAACAAACCTCATCTCGGACATTAGCCTATGACACGTGATTCAACCCAGTATCCTCACCGGAGCTGACAAGACAACGAGACCGGACACACATATGAACACAACTCGACTGGGTCTCTTGCGCGCCGGTGAACAAACCACAACTACAGTGCTCCGTGGACTACACAGTGTTTCCATCCCGTAGATTCTTACGTTGACATCTATAGGATTCCACCCAACACTCTACTAACACACCTACGGATTACATCTCTGTATTTTGTCCGAACCCTTGCTGTAAGTGCACCTGTTATATGTGTCTGTTATTTACATTACAATTTGGTTGCATATCCTTCTGATATTATTTAGATGTTTGGTTTTACCCATACTATTTACAAAGTATTGTAATTAGCTAGTCAGCATCTATACTGTTGAGCCCCCGCCGTGATTGTTGATTCATTTAATTTGTAACATATCAAATCACCTTTGAACTTTACTCTATCGAACATGCATTCGACATATTAGGTTCGTCTTTGTATTTGATTCACCAGGATTTTGATCATTTCACTTCATATAGATATCCCATACATTTTTTTGTTCATTCCCTCATTTACGGTATCTCTTATTGATAATCTCCAGTGAAAATCAACTAGCCAATAGTTCGGTTAGTCTTATTGGTGTGCACCTTCTTACATTTTGGAACAGTGACCCTGCTGTTTGGTTTAAACTTGCTGAAGTTCAATTTGAGATTAGACTTGTTGCAAATTCCTACACCATGTTTTTTCACGTCGTCTCAGCGTTACCCATTGAGATTGTACGAGCATCTCAAAGCTACACAACTGAAGCGCATCACACAATCTGAACAGACGCGACTTGGACAACTGATCAGTGGCGAGGAACTCGACGATCAAAAGCCATCCCAACTTCTGTGACGTTTGTTACAAATACTGGACGGTCCATGGACGAAAAATTATTTCGTCAACGATTTGTACAGCGTCTTCCAACTTTCGTTCCCACCATCTTACGCTCTCGTGAGAAGATGCCGTTGCAGGAATTAGCTGACCTCGCGGACGAGATCATCAGCATTCCTAATACTCCGCAAGTTAGTTCGGTTGTTACAACACCACAAGATTCCTTAACGCACGTCCTCTGCCGCCAAATCGAGCTGCTAAACAGCAATTTGGAAAAGCTTCGGTTACATCAAGCATCGCGAAACCGCAGCCACAGCCGTCACCGTCCTACACGCTCTCCAGCACGTAAGACACAGCGTTCTAACAGTTGTCACCGTAACCTCTGTTGGTATCACGCCACGTTCGGAACCAAGGCTCGTAAATGCATTCCACCATGCCAATGGAAATTGTCAGGCCAGTCAGTAATGTCGACGACTGCATCTGGCACTGCATCACCTTGTCGCCGTGTATTCCTCATTGACCGCACCATCAATCAAATATTTTTGATAGACTCCGGAGCACAGATAAGCGTCATATCACCTACTCCACGTGAGAAGACACAAGTGAACAAGAAACTTGTCCTGACCGCCGCTAATATTACGATGATCAACATATATGGACAAAATTCTTTAACGCTAAACATCGGACTTCGGCGTTCATTTCCGTGGATATTCACAATAGCTGACGTTCCTAGAGCTATCATTGGTGCTGACTTCCTCTTACATTTCAATCTCCTGCTGGACCTGAAGAACCACCGATTGATTGATGCCGTTACCAACCGGGTAATCAATGGTTTTCACGCCTCTGGTCCAGTGATCAGCCCAGTTCATTTACCACGAAGTGAACAAGATAAGTACAAGCAACTCCTAAACCAGTTTCCAAACCTTACACAGCCAAATTTCCGCGACACGGAACTTAAACACAACGTCACTCACCACATTTTGACGAATGGCCCGCCGGTATACGCCCGTCCCAGACGTCTCAACGCTCAAAAGTTGCAACAGGCAAGGGACGAATTTCAACATATGCTGCAACTCGGGATCATTCGACCGTCAAAGAGTGAGTACGCATCACCATTGCACATGGTACCTAAGCACGACAATGATTGGCGACCGTGTGGTGACTATCGGGCGTTGAATAGTGTGACAGTGCCGGACCGATATCCACTGCCTCACATTCATGATGTCACCGCGACCCTTCACGGTAAACAAGTTTTTCCCACTTAGATATCGTTCGCGGCTACCATCACATTCCCGTTGAACCAGACGACATTAAAAAGACTGCAATCACAACTCCATTCGGTCTTTTTGAATTCATTCGCATGCCATTTGGGTTTCGAAACGCAGCTCAAACATTCCAACGGTTTATTCATCAGGTACTTAACGATTTTGTTTTTGCTTACCTCGATGACACATTAGTTGCGAGTGCCGATCAGGAAGAACATTTGAATCATCTTCGGTTGATTTTTGAGCGATTACAAGACCATGGTATCGTCTTAAGCCCTGCCAAATGTTCGTTCGGACAGTCAAGCATAAAATTTTTAGGTCACACTCTTGACTCTCATGGTATCACTCCATCGCTTGACAGAGTAAAGGCGATTGTTGATTTTCCACCTCCAACTTTCATGGAGCAACTTCGCCGGTTTTCGGGAACGGTAAATTTTTACCGACGTTTCATTCCTGACGGTGCTGCTACCATGTTACCCTTAACTAACCTTTTGTGCTCGAAGGATAACAAATTGGTGCTGGAGGAACAATCAGTTGAAGCCTTTGAAAAAATCAAGCGAACCGTTTCTAATGTTACTGTTCTGAACCACATCCAACCCGATCTTGTCCATATCCACAGACGTCTCAAACTCTGTCGTTGGAGCCGTCTTACATCAACATGTGGATGAAGTATCTCAACCGCTCGCATTTTTCTCCCGGAAACTACAACCGGCTGAGACACGCTGTAGCACCTTTGGTAGAGAGTTGCTAGCTATTTTTTGCCATCAGACAATTTCAACACTTAGTAGGAGGCAGAAACTTTTGTGTTTATACGGATCATAAACCGTTAGTATACGCATTATCTACTAATTCTGCGAAATACTCTCCCAGAGAAATTTGTCAACTAGATTACATTTATCAGTTTTCGACTGACATTCGTTCCACATCTGGTTCGCTCAATATCGTAGCAAACACATTATCTAGACCCGGTATTGACGCCATTCACACTGCAGCTACGATCGACTTCGTTAAAATGGCTGAGACACAAAAGGACGACCCTGAATTACTGGGACATTCGCGACCACCTACTGTGCTAAAATTACAAACACTTCCTCTTCACAATTCCCCAGGTACTATTGTTTGTGATGTCTCCCAAAATTTTCCCAGACCATTCGTACCGCTACCCCTTCGTCGAACAGTTTTTGACGCCTTTCACAACCTGTCACATCCTAGCGTACGCACCACTACGAAGCCAATTTGTGGTCTTTTCGTATGGGCCAGTATCAACACAGACGTTCGTGATTGGACAAGGACCTGTATCCTATGTCAACAGTCTAAGGTGACGCGCCCTACAACCACCCCAAACGGCACATTCACCATTCCTGATGCACGATTTAGCCATATTCACATAGACCTTGTTGGCCTATTGCCACCCTCGCACGATTGTGCACATATTTTAACTTGCGTTGATCGATTTACTCGATGGCTCGAGGCAATACCCATCAAAGACACCACCGCAACCACCATCGCTCGCACATTATTAGAAAGATGGATATCTGTCTTTGGTGTACTAACAACCATTACAACGGACCGTAGAAAACAGTTTGAATCACACCTTTTTCACGCCCTTATAACGGTTCAGCATCTCGCACTAAACCCGATGGCTCGATCCGAGCCATCCATTGGCCCCACATCCGGTCAGGAGACCACATGTAAACTGTCTCACTCACTCACGTATGCCTGGCCTATTCACAAGGTCACAGACGCATCACGCGCTCCACAGGCCAGCGCGTGACTCAACAGGCCCTGTCCACTCTGTACACACGGGCTCCGCTTGGCGTAATTCACCCTCACTCACCCGACAGACAGTTACGGCTTCTCCCCTCAACACTGCGAGAGGCAAGGTCACATGCGCGCACACACGCGCGCACACACGCGCGCATCGACTGAGCCAACTCACGCGCGTTAACTTACAAGCTCACCAGTGTTACGTAGGCCAATGGTGTGGGCTATAGTTAAATGACTACGGCCTAACACCAACTACGTATAACAAAGGAAGGGTAAACAGTTGAGTAGTAAGGTGTATTACACAAATAGGCATAAACAGGAAGATGATTAGAACATAGACAAGCCGGGAGACTCACGTACAGTACAAAATAATGTCCGTGTAGATAACAGTGTGGATAGGAGTATCCAGGTGTATGCTGTGTGTTGGCCGTGTTGTAGGGATAGGATCACGTGGATGCGATGTTGAGCGGTACAGTTGTGGTGTAGCTCACGTCCTCGTGTCCGTTGGGTTTTCGCGTTGCTGACTTGTTCACCGTCCGAGACGCGGCGTCAGAAGTGTTGTTGCGAGTTTAGTCGCTTTCATGTGCGTGCGTCACATGCCTGTAAGTTAACGCGACGTGACTTTATCACACACTGACGTGTCTTTATAACACGCGAAGTGACCGTTTTTGCTCCCAAATACTTAGACTAGCGAGCTCTACATATAATTTTTTCCCCCTCGAACCCTATTTATATATCTGTGTACGTATATATTTATTCCTTTCATACGCCGTATTCATGGCTATTGTTATTTTTCTTGCTTCCGTGTAATCGTATTTAAAAATGACTGACAATAACGTGCCATGCAATAGTTCTGTGAGTCTCATTGGCATCCATCTTCCAACATTCTGGAATAATGACCCAGCCGTGTAGTTTAAGTTAACAGAGATGCAGTTCCACACAAGAGGCATTACTCACTCCTCTACGATGTTTTCTCACATCATCTCTGTACGGCCAAGCGACATAGTACAGAAAGCACGTGATATTATTATGTCCGCACATCCGACTGAACCACATGAATATCTCATATCGGCACTACTCAAACGTACAACAGCATCAGAGCAAAAACGACTGGAAGCTTTGATCAGCGGTGAAGAGCTCGGTGATCGCAAACCATCTCAGCTGCTGCGGAGCTATTGGAGCTACTGGACGGAAGGTCCATAGACGAGGAGTTATTCCGACAGCACAAACTGTTTCACTTCCTGATTCCATAAGAACCATTATTAGTGACATACCCAAACCCCTCCCTCGACCATTCGTATCAGCATCCTATCGTCGAATAATCTTTGATGCTTTCCATAATCTCTCGCACCCAAGTATACGAACAACTGGGAAACTCATCTGCGATCGTTTCGTCTGGCCAAGTAACAACGCCGATGTTCATGAATGGGCAAGAACCTGTCTTGATTGCCAGCGTTCTAAGGTATCCCGACACACTACGACTACATTGGCACATTCACTGCCCCAGACGCTCGATTTTCACACATTCACATTGATATTGTTGGACCTCTTCCACCATCACATGATTTTACGCATATTTTGACATGTGTAGATCGTTTCACGAGATGACTCGAACCTATTCCAATCAGAGAGACTCAGCAACCACGGTGGCACGCGTACTGGTAGAGATGGATATCAGTAGTTGGCAGACGTGTGCGATTCACCGACCGGCTAATCTACTACTGACATCGCATTTTGTCCCCAGCCAAAATGCGGGCATGGGGTAATGTGGCAGCACACTGTTGTATGCCTGGACCGACTTACTGTGGCATTTGACCTGAATGTTATGTCCACACATCCGCCGCTGAGCGACCCTTACGCGTATTCAGCCGCAGTGACTTCGAACGACTGACAGTTTGTTAACACAACTGTAGTCACACACAGCAGCAGCACACAACAAACCTCATCTCGGACATTAGCCTATGACACGTGATTCAACCCAGTATCCTCACCGGAGCTGACAAGACAACGAGACCGGACACACATATGAACACAACTCGACTGGGTCTCTTGCGCGCCGGTGAACAAACCACAACTACAGTGCTCCGTGGACTACACAGTGTTTCCATCCCGTAGATTCTTACGTTGACATCTATAGGATTCCACCCAACACTCTACTAACACACCTACGGATTACATCTCTGTATTTTGTCCGAACCCTTGCTGTAAGTGCACCTGTTATATGTGTCTGTTATTTACATTACAATTTGGTTGCATATCCTTCTGATATTATTTAGATGTTTGGTTTTACCCATACTATTTACAAAGTATTGTAATTAGCTAGCCAGCATCTAAAGACGTATTTCGAAAAGAAATGATTCAGTAAGTGGAGCTTTGCATGCAGATTTACCTACAGTTTGACGGCCGAATCTACCTGCAGAAGAAAGGTACTATAATGGGCTCACCTACATCAGGATTACTTGTGGACGCCGTAATTAAGCACTTTGAGTGTGAGCCTTTCAGACATCCATACTTTAAATGTGGCTGCCACATTTGTTGTTTTAGCTCGGACTCAGCTTGACCACTTCCACAGTTGTTTGAATTACATACTAGATGGAGTAACCTTCACACGCGAAGAGAAAGAAAATTCATGCCTGGTATTTCTCGATGTATCGGTCATAAGAAGACCTGATGACAAGCTTGAAACTTCTATCTATCGTAAACTGACAACACCTGATGGCATTCTAGGGTTCGATAGCAATCATCCAGCCTGTCAACTTAAAAGCTGCATGTGAACATTATTTCGACGTGCAGACACGCACTGTAGCTCAACTGAACCCAGAAGACAAGAGCGAAAACACCTGTTCAAACTGTTCACTTCTAATAGGTACCCCAGTAGCTTCATAAAGGCATTTATCAGGGGTTTCACAAGAAATGAACATACAGAACTCAAAACACGAATGACAGTGCCATATATTCACGGCACATCTGAAGCAGCACAAAGGTTGCTGCAACCACTGGGCATCCACATATCACACAAGCCATACTCAACATTCCGTTCAGTTTTCGTGAACGCTAAGGATCGTGTAGAACCACACGAACAATCTGGCGTGGTCTACGCGATTCCATACCTCGGGTGTGTCCAGTAGTATGTTGAAGAGACAGGCAAACAGCTGCGCACACGCATCCCTGAACACAAATTAGCGATACGACGAGCCGACCCTAGATCACAACTGTGGCACCACGGCGCGGACACAGACCACGAGGTCAACATAGATTATGCGAAAGTGGTCTCACGGGCAAAGATGAAAGCGGAACGGAGTGTACTGGATGCCCTCTATTCGCGGAATTCCTCCAGTCGACACGTAGATATAGGCAGCCACAACGTCAACAGCGTTGACACTGAAACGAAAATCTAGCGAAGACAGACCGACAG
>JTDE01000548.1:22250-107066 GCA_014338405.1 Paragonimus skrjabini miyazakii | reverse complement strand
GAAAGGGACAATCAGTTGCGAAGGTATCTGGCTGATGCAGTATCTGAGGCTTATTTGAAGTCTGAGTACAGAGACCGGCACAGTCTGGTTGCAACAAGACTCGAACCTAGGAGGTCCGTAGAAAGATGAAAGGGATCGTATGTAGCAATGGAACATCATGGTCCAGTATACTTGATTAAGACTAGCAGGCAACAACGTCGAGCTTACGGAAGCCAGATATGTAAATGGCGTAACACATCGATTCTAAGAGAATGCGCATTAATTGTGTCGAAATCGCCGGCGCCGGTACGAAGACCACATAAGGAACGAGGAGCGTATGAGCGATATTCTGCTGCGGCTGGAACAAACTTTGCACAGCAGTGTGGTGAGGATGAACGTGAGTGGTCAGACAGGCATTGAGATGTGGAACAACCAGAAGAAACAAGCTGAGTGCGCTTCGTCAGCAAATGGCGAGAACGATACAGACGTGTTGTTTGTAACTGTGGTGTTCAAGAACTATCGCTGCATGCAAATGTATTTTTGTGTTTCGAAGCGTACAACTATGTCGAGTAAGCACTCATCGTATCATCCAATTTCTTGGCTCACGACACTAGTGCTTTCGGTCTCAAAAACTTGGTTGCAGAAATCGGCTGGGCGCACCACACCACGGCCCGCATTTTCACTCTGGAAGTGTGGCCTATAATTCTCCGACCTTGTTCTAGAAAGAAGTCACCGGAGCCCACGTAAAATCTTCTGGTCGCCCACGTCTGTGGTGTTTCGTGTACGTTTTGTCAAAGTATGGAGAAGTCTGAATTACTTCTGACCGTACAAAAAAAACACGATATTGATAGAGATAAAGAAAAAGGGTTATCATACCCGGTAGGCTTGTCTTTTACCAGAAGATGTTAAGCAATCTTAACTTACATTTACGGCCACTTCTTGGATAAGGTACAAATGGTGCGTGTAATTTGATCAGCTGTTTTAACAGCTAAAAGACCGTTCTTCTATTAACCACAATAGGGCGGAGTTAGCTTGCGCTTGTGCATCGATAACAGTACTCAACATCTGAACAAACAAAAGCGACCAATAGAAGACACGAATTTCTTCAATCACTATAAAGTCCTGTTGCTGCGATCTTAGAGGAGGAGACGCTTCTGACGAACGCACGAACGATATCTCCGGAAACTCTACCAGATAGCTTCAGAACATCATCGTGCATGAACACATCATGGGGATTCAACGCAGAAAAACGATGCTGATAAGGACCGTTAAATCGCACTTTTTGGATTTACCACTAAAACTTAAAAGCAAGGTGTTCAGCCTAAAACAACTACCTTTACGCACCACTCGATGTAGCAGTAGGCTACTAGACAGTTCTAGAGAATCATCACGAATATTCATCAGGTGTAAACCATCCGTCGCATAAGGGATTCTTCGTAACAAAACCGGGAGTTATGGAACATAAAAGTGATTTCACAAAACGTGTGCCTCATTGAATTTAACTTATTTAAAGGGTTGTGTCAAAAATCCGCAGTTTCTGTGTATTCTTATTTTAAGTGAAAGGTTACCTGTATGCTCTCTCTTTGGATACTTCTGAAAACAACTGTTGGCATAGAATGTACTCCTTTTTACTGAAAAGTTATCCTACAGGGACGCTGGTGGCATGGCAACTGGTTAGACCCTAGATAGATTGGAGTTTAAACTGGTTATCGGTGTCAACTTCTACAAGCGGTGTTTAACTGTCGGTTTGATTTTTGATTACTACAGTAACTTCAGCTATATTTTTAATTTTCGCTTAGATTTCTCTTATTGCAACCTTTTTTCAGACTACGAAGAGGAAAAGAACGATTGATTACACATTCCGATTATCCGATGTAACAGACGCAACAGGATTTTACTAAGTCGCCAAGGTTGTTTGAAGTGGTCAGTACTTGCGTTTTTCTCCCATTACATATGAGAATCATAGTATGAAGTCTGACAGTTATGAACTCGGTTGAATAAATTTAAAAGGATGATTTCTGAAGAAGGCCTCAATCCTAGACCTGCAATCGGACATGTTTAGCGGCATTCTTAGAAAGAGAAAACTAGAAAAATTACCGTTTGTGTGACTTCTAGGGAGCACGCTACTTTGAATCTAATTATCAAGGACTTCCGTATAACACTTATAGGGTACCGTTAATAGCGCATACTCTGCAATTGCATTTCATTTTTACTTTTGATGTCTATTGTTGTTTCACTAGATCGTATGGAAACGCGTTGTCTTCCAAGTAATAATTTTGGTTTTCTGCAGAAACGGTTATGTTAACAATTGCAAAACCGATTTGTTCGAGTTCAGAAAATTGACAGAAAAGATGGACCAACGATTACTTTATACAGTGATACATTAAAGAAATCCAGTAAGGCTTGTGAAATAGAAGCTCAAACTCGTCCCAATGCAATCGATCTGGTCAACTCACTTAAAGTGTCCTTACGCTTTTTAACTTCTAAATTAACTGCTTTTTGCGTCGCGCCAATCAATACCAACTCTTCGTTGTGTGTACGTAAAAACTATTGACCCAGGAAATCTGTTTGCCCTGGAACTGGAAATTACCATGTTTTAGTGTCAAGCATAATCATAACGGTCTCCGCCCGCATATTGTAAACACCCCTCGACAAATCTATAGGATTATGAGATCAACAGCGGCAATGTTTTGCGCGCTAGTACCAGTGGTCAATACCGATCGGAAGATCGAGAGAGCTGTCATTAAAAAACTTATTCAGATACATCAGTAATAGTCATGACAAAGTTATGAGGACACCAGAAATGGTTTTGATCCTGAAGAAGTTAGTAAGATATGTACATTAAGTCAGAAAACAAAAGCAGAAACCATACGAGAAACACGAATAGGGAGCGTGAATTGTCAAACTTCAATAATGCCCTTAACGTTCTGTCAGATCCGCGTGATCAACTTATTATACAAACACAAAATGGTTTCTTAAACACGCGACCGAAATATATGATCGCTAGAGTACCTTACATCAGGCCTGTATGATCTGCATGACAGAGACCTGATAATTTACCTTCAACTCACATAATATTTCATTACGGAAAGACAAAGTGCAGCTCGATTATTCCATCTGTATGAGGTAACGTTACGCCACAGACAATGCTCCATCGCATAATCTACCCTTGGTTTTATCTACTTTTCCGTTGGGGATATTTGCATAGGATAACCGTGCTAGTGAAGGGCGATTTCAATACGCGCGAGGGTACTAGAACAACTGCTGACCTAATTCAAAATAAATGAATTGTCACTATTCCAGTTTCATTGGAAGGCATCCGGCTTCTCTGTTACTGTTTATCTTAAGTAGACGGGGACGTGCAAAACTTCCACATCTGACCAAAAACTTTCAGTTAGCTTGTCAACACAACAATTTTGTGCTCCACTTCGACTGCCTACCCTTCACTACGCTGGCTATCTGATTAAATAGGGTGTCAGAACCGGTGGGCAAGGGTGACAGGGTACAGTATTTCAGAACCACGCAGTCCATACTGAGCACGAATAACAGTGTGCAAAAGTATATTAGGTGAACCAATGTGTTGATCACAATAGAGGATTTGCCATATCAGTCCGGTTGAGGTACGAAGATTAGTTCAACAGATTTTCACACTTTATCCAAACTTCACGCGTGGTCCGAGAATTGGTGTGTTTAAAAAAACATCGTAGGGTTTTTCTGAGAAGTAAGCTAAAAAAATAGCACTTTATACTGTCACATATCGGTTAAAACCATACAAAATATTGGCCGCGGAAGTGCAGACTTTGTGCTCTACTCTCTCGTTTGATAGAGAAGTTGTCCACCGGTTCCGCATGGTGGACGTTTGAACAGTGATTGCGGTCAGGCTTTGTGCACCAGGCTGCAGGTTATGCTCCCAATCGGTGGCGATCATGTCCGATTGTCGCGATACCCGAATGCGTGATTATTGTGTTTCATGGATTAGGAGTTGCACTGGGCGGCCGGAACCGATAGATGTGAGAATGCCTGTGTGCATGCGTCTTTCGTTAATTCAATTAGTCAGTTCTGCTCGGACAAACGGGATGACAACCATACACGGCGTGGTTTAACGCAGAAGGCGCGATTAGGCTGACAAAGTATAAGCAGACGGTCTGAAGGTTGGTCAGCAACCAGTTAAATGCTTCGCCCGAACAACAGACAAACCGTAGCTTCAAACTCAGTGATAGAGGCTACCAAAAAGATTAAACATAACAGAAATGACGCGAAACAAAATAAAATAGCAGACTGCACAAAGTGGAGGACGAATATTACACTCATGTGTTTGTGTTGAGGAAGGGAACGATATATTAACTAAAAAAATAGTGTCTTTGAACTATCACGACCCCTCTTAGCCTTCTTGTGTAAGAAGTTAACACTTATTTGCCTGGCAACGCACTGTATAAGTTCAGTGTTCAACGGACTAATGAAGAACACTGGGCCTGGACTTTATGATCCGTCACCGCGACCGGTGCAGTCCGTTTTGAAACTGACCTGAAACTACTCTACACGACTGTCCTGGAAATAGGATAACAAGGCCTATTAACAAGGCCACGAAACTGTGAAACACCTTATGCAAATTAGAATTTTTATGGCATAGATCTGTATCCTGACGACACACTTCGAGAAAACCGCGTCGAAATTCGTTGTACAGACCTCGTACGCCAACCCGGTTTGACCAGAGTAAACCCCCCACCCTAAATCCCGTGATGTTTGTTTGGCTTTACAACTCGCCGTTGGATGTTTGACATCGGGTTCTCCATGTTGTCCTGCTGAAAGGAGATGACTGATTGACATATTTTTTCTTGAGTTTCTGCTGCCGCAACTGGACAAAATATGATAATGATCTTTGTAAATTGGTTGAAAGGTTTTTCATGGTTTATCGGGAAATAAACTCAACACTACTAAAACCGCTGTGCTAGCACCCATAAGCTTCTTTTTGTGCACACCGCGTAAGCACTGTGTCAGCTAATGCTTTCACCGGCTCCATGACCCAGGTGACCTGTGCCGAATGCGGATGCTACTTCGTTTTCACATTTTTTTCCGTTTATGCCTGCCTCAAGCAACATTTGGTTACCCAGTACACTTCGAACTATGCACATGACTAGAAAATAACCAATGTTACTGTCATGAATTTACACTGTACTGTACGTCATTCTCGGAGATACTGTTGTCCGACACGCAGGTGAGGTTTATTGGTGACGTGTGTAGAAACATTGGTATCGGTTAAATCTTATTTGAGGGTGCGAAGGTGTAACTGAATACACGCCAAAAGTGCTCCACTGATCGCCGCCTGACTGAAGCTAATATCACCTGCCGTAAATAAAAAAGCAACTTATTTAGTTTAAGATCTTCTGACTCGGCCACAATGATACACATGTCTGCATGCCATACATATCAACATATTTCGGCCGAGACTGAACTTACCTATGATTCTAGTTCACGTTCACACCGGAAAACTTCAGCTTAAACCTTTACTCTGTGTATCGTTGCCCACAACTGGTTTGATTTTTCTAGACTGTATGGCTTGCAGATACAGGTTAATTATATTTCGAGCCGACATTTTACTTTAATGTTATAAGACTGATGGTTGGTTGTTTCATTTCGACCACAACTGAAGCTATCAGAATAAAAATACTGCTAGGATATACTTTAACTTTCTGGAGACATGAGCATTCCAGTCGTTCTAATGTTTCAAGTAATCCCATTGCTACGGTAACGCTTTATAAAACTGCAAAGTTATTTGCCCTAGATAGGTTTTAAGAAAAAAACATGCCATTTGTGATTGGCCCTTATAATACTCATCATCAAAATGAACACATGCTCAAAAGTTGCTCATTTTTATTGCCAGCTGGTAATAGCATTTTAAGCAGTTGAGTGCATTTACTGCTAGTCTGTTCTGTCGTCTGTGGGCCCGGTAGATGCGGGTCGTAAAAGCATGAAAAACAGTGGGACAACCAGGGTTCGAATAAACAGGTGAATGGACCGTAGTCCGTGTTGTTATATTTGAATTCTGAATCAGCTAGGGGTCTAATTACTTTCGTGTTATTCAAACTAGTATAGTCCCGTCGTGTAAAATGATGGTCAAGCGGTAATCAAGCCGACAACAGGTTGTCTTAAGTGGAGATGCGACAGAAGCTGAGAAACCGCCATAAGTTTAAAAGTCAAATAAGTTTTACAGCATTGTTAAAATGAAGTGCTTGTTACTCCGTTGGGTTGCAATTTATTTCAGGTAAGTTGCTGTTCTGTTTTTGTCCAAGCGAAATCGTGGTCAACTCAGATATTTTGGATCCTTATAACCTTTCGGGCCTCCTTTTGCTTGTTTCATTATTCGGGATCCATTCTTACTAGGTAGCATCTTGGTATAGAATTTTCACTAAAGAACAATTCTAAAAGTGAAGCGTTTGACAGTCAGTAAGTATCCAAACGTATGTATGGGAAAATTACCAGCGGGGCGGGCTGTGTGTATGTACTACGCAACTAAATTTCAACATTGCTTGTTTCCATTGAATGATGATGATTGGTAACATTATGTTGTTATTGTGACGTACAGGCGTTAATATATATATATATATATTTATATATAATAACGTCTGCCTATGTGTATGTGCACCGAGTGCATGAATGCCCTGATCGATGAAGGATTTCCAGTTAACTACTTATATTCAGACAGAGAGCACATTAGCCACATATGCTAAATCATTTCGACGAAGTTGGGTTTGTCGTCCTGTATTAAGGAGCACACACAAACTTCAGAAAATCCCCCTGCGGTTAGTTGTCCATCAAGCAGTGCACTTTCCTGGAAGGTTTGCATACTGGTTAACCGGCATCTGCTTTAGGAACAAAAGAAGATGAAACTAACGAACACGTTTTGTCTTACAAAAAAGGCAGTTTGCGATTTACCAGTTTATTGGTGAGTGTGAGTTTGCCGTCATAGAATGTTTAATTAGTTGACGAGAACGAAGCTTATGAAAACATCAACAAACTAGTCAAATATATCATTTTTACATGGACTATACTAAACTGAAACAGCGTTCATCGGCCACCACATAAAACACGGAACGTTGTTTGCCATGAAATTATTTCATGCAAAATTCTGACAGTCGAGATTTCTTTAAATCCAGTGAATACGTGTCGCTGAATTTCCGGAACCTGAAAGGCAATATTGACATAAACATCTGTTTGGTGCTTTTTCATTTGAAAATGACTGAAAATCCCATGATTATCGAACGATCTGTTAGCGATACACATTTGCAAATGTTCGATATTGGATGCATGCAGTCCGGTGAAGGTAACTAATGACAAATGTGTGGAATTGTTCAGGTGCGTACTTCTGTCTAGGTAAACGAGATAAACAGATGTTTCACATGCCTGTGTTTTTGATTACTCTGCTGTGTACAAAACATGCTTCCATACTGTTTGTCTTCGTACTTGGCTGATCGAGCGCAGTGGTAATAGTAATAGCACAGAGTAAATGCGAAAAGGATAGCACCGTTTTTCAGGATTATTTCTGGGATAGTCTCTTAGGTCACTCAGAAACCCGTGACGTTAACACTGTGGATGTATGTTTCGTTCCACTTCTTGGCATAAGTGCATCTCACTCATTCGTTCTGATGATGGCCTTTCCGGAACCTCGAATTCTCTCTTCAATGCATCGGTAACAGCTGCGTTATGAAAGCGGGAATCTATCATTCCAGAAGGAGACTGGTTCGCCAGAGTGGAAGTTCTTTGTGTTATGATATCATTCCTTTCCTCTATGACCGTTTGTCTTCTTAACGTTCTTCTTGAGGTTGATACAAAGTCCGGCTCATCACTTGTTCCAAGTCGCAGTGCATTTTCACCACAACATCCACAGCGAGTAAGTACACCTCGCAAAAGTTGATGTACACGCTGTCGAAAGGTGTGCCCGGTGGCATAATAGATTATAAACCCGAGAGCGTAATATGAAAGTGCAATCTCATCTCCGAAAGTCTTGATTGTTACAATGCGCAAATACATAGAGAAAGATGGATCTGCCAGAGCCTAGGATAAAAGTAAAAATAAAAGAAGCTTTACAATGCTGGTTTTCGACAAAATATTCTTAATGGAAAATAGCGCTTCACTGGGGGTGATACAAACCCCTTGACAAAGTTATTACGTCATCCCATGTGTTAACTTTACTACTGTACGTCACAGGTCCCGAGCAGTGAACATTACGTCATCCTAGTTAAAAAGTTATCTAATATTACTATTTTCAAGACCTTAACGATGCGGTCGAAAAACGACACTTACAATCCACAAGACCATACCACGTGTGTGTGTTAATTCAAGCCTCTAACGACATACACACGGAGGAGAAGCCGCAGTGATAAGTTTATAATCTGAAGACGGGTCGATAGTCTTCGTGTTTTAAAATGCACAGTGTTTTTACTCCACGTCGTACCTTGTCGGGCCAAGCTAGAAGCGATGACCTGGAGGAGACGTTCATTTTTACTTATATGAGAAAAACCCAAACTTCTTCTGCTGATGCTGGATGTAATGAAGATTTCTTAGGAAGTGAACATAAAAGTTGTGCAGTAGGTACTGAAAGAAACGCATAAGAAGACCTTACGGAATAATGTTCGGCTCTTATTAAGTAGTGCACATAAATTACACGACAGACTTCAAAAATTAGATGGGATCCAACTGCGAAAAATGTAGACTTCGGCTGGATTCGAGCAAGTGACTGAGATAGCATGCTCAAACGCTACAAACGCTCTAGCAGCTTAGCTACGAAGCTCAGAAATGTCACACCTGGACTTCGTTACTTGCCCGACGTTGTATAGACTCCGCCAAATGGAAAACGTCCGCAAGCAAGGGCATAAAGATGGTCCCGAATGGTGAAAGTGGCACAGTAAAGCCTGGCCTAATCTAATCAAACCCGCAAAGATTGAACCTAAATTGATCGTTGTGCTCTAAGATCTTGGATCAACAGGGGGCCAACTGCTCAGGAAATACAAGTGTGTAAATGTGGTCTTGTCTTATAAGTAAGTTGTCTTTTACACATACCTTAGTATTATGGCGTATTGCGTATTATAACTCTGAATGCGACGTCTGCCTTTCCTTAAGATTGCGAGTTAACGTAGCGACATGACCCACGAAAGGATGCTTTGCGATTCGGCGGGAAGATTGTTCGGCAATCAGTGACTTTTGGGGACAGTTTTCCAGTACGGTCGTCAGTGGATTAGTTATCCTTCAGGATGAACAGAGTACTTCTGGTTGGGATGTTTGTTTACTGTTATCTTTTGTTTCGCATACTCAGGGAAACTCTGTGTTCCAGTCAGGCAATGTCAGCCACAACATTCCAAGTTTCAAGAATCTGACTGATCTGTGACAAAATAATAATGTCAAACTGACTAGCATGTAGTTATGATACAAACCGAAACGAGCACCATTGGGGAAGATCTGATTTGCCACTAAATACATGTCACTGTAGAAGATATCCTGAAGGAATTATTTGATGTCACAAAACAAAAATAGTTTCTCCTTCAACTCACCTCGATTAACTTACTGAATGCATACCAAGATGATATACCCATTTTTGACTCGGAACCGAGAAGCCGCATTCTGTTATTCAAGTATGCGTACCCGATGACCATCAGCCTTATATCCTGCTACAGATACGATAGATGCCTAAGGTCGTGGTTAGTAAATCGTTTGTGAATAATCATCAACGTGTACTTCTTATTCGATATAGCCCGTAACACTTTTCGGATGTTAGGAGTACCGACAAGAATTGCATGGCGACCCAGCTAGCCCCAAAATCCCCGACGGCATTCCAATTTTACAGAGCACAGCAACATAAATAATGTACGCAGTGCCTGCTTACCACTATCTTGTAAAACTACTTTATAAAATTAAAAATGCATGTGGAATATTGAGGCGTACTGAGTTTCTACTTGTTTCCAGTAATCGCTCTTGATTTCCTCCACGACCTACATATTCTTTTGAACATGAAGTAAACGAAAAAAACGAGTAGCAGTTGAGTTATCAGCTGTAAACTTCAACATTGCCGACTTTACATCTGGATGTGCAGTCGAGATCCATCGGACTAGTATACTTGGTGAGAAGCAAAAACTACAATACCGACAGTGTGCTTCCGGTGCTTTTTGATCACTAAACACGTGTTGTTCGAGCACCTTGACCTGCAAAATGGGAAAGCCATTCCAAACTGTGCGGCATACTGAGTTTGTACACGTCTCTTGACGGTATCATTGGTATCCATACTGATTAGCTGTAGTGTGCAAATGTCAAACTGTTCAACATGGAGGCGTAGCATCGATGTAGCGTAAAGTCACTGGACTCGCAAGTTACGAACTGAATGATGCAGACCATATCAAGTTTACTAACACTATTTAGTTGACATCAAAATTACATAATCGGTTCACTAGTGTAAACAGTAGGTGTAGAAAAGGTAACAATAAAATTTGACTGGTGTTAGCTAGTGACATTGACCTACAAGTTGTTTCTAAGGATTTTGAACAATCACGAAGATTTCTGAGAACGGATAGTCATGAAGTACGAATCAAGAGTTGCTCAACTTAAAGTTCTTGAGTTGGTTATTAATCGGTACAGGACTAACTTTTAAAGTAAAATTACTAGGATCATAGGCTCAATAAATGTTCGGGTTTTCAATGCACTGGCTGTATTATGAGACCTTTTGAATTTTTGAGGTTCTCATTTCGGACCGAAAATTTGAGTTCAACTGACAGACGACAAATTTTACCAAACGAAAAATATTCGCCTATATGACTAGTTTATTTTGGAATCTGGGAACTTTATTATTTAGCGTTGAGACATACATTGGAAACGTTCCGTTAATTTTCTTTACTAAGCAATTCTGTTATTTTTGAACGACAAACAGTTGGGCATTTTTGCATACAACTGACAATTATATGGCAAAACCAGCTTATTTACTACCTACCTCTTCTTCCGTAACTTCTACGTTCGGTATCTTGTTTACAAGATGCAAGAGATACATTAATCCGCCCAGCAACGTTGCAGCAATCATATAGAAACTGACAACCAGCAACGTGAAAGTGGTCGAACGGAAGCTTGGATTATGCCTAGAATCTTGTTGTAAATCACACTGATAATTTTGACTGATTCTGTCAGTGGTGTTGGCAGAAACATGGCGAGATCCGTTTCGACTAAAAGCGTAATCAGTATTGCGTGATCCTCTAGTTGGTTGGACTGTATCCGAACATTCGCTTGTCCTCGACCGCATAATTTTTCGATTTTTTCTAGAACTGTGAATTTGTTCGGTATCTTTCCACATTGCACCAGATTTATCATTTATCGTTCTCCGATCTGTGTTCCATAGGTAACCCATACACGAGCAACTGAAATGTTTGGCTGATTCATGTGCACCCATACTTGAAGCTGTTAAGCGGTTTGAAGCCGTTGCTAAATGTCGAGTAGTACGATGAATGCGAGCCATTTCTCGAATCACAGAACAGTTAAAAATCAAAACCAAAAGTGGTACAAAACACGAGAATATCAGTTCCAAAAGTGCCACATAAGTTTTCGCAATTGTTGAGTCCGGATAGCGCTTATCACAACTGTTCACGTCGGTAAAATAAACGAAAATGTTGCCTGAACACAAAAGAATGGTACCCACGATGATAGTGATACAAATGTAAATGGCGCGACGTGCTGAACAAATTCGATCAATTGTGAATGGACGGCAAATGGCTAACCAGCGCTCCACGGTGAAACCCAAAACAAATAAAGGGGAAGCATACTGGGTTGCAGTAGATATAGTGAGTGTCACCTCGCACGATCCAGGTGTGTGAGGTAAATTAACTTCCCAACTCCTGGCCAAATCTCGTAGCAATGCGAATATCAGGACGATAATGTCGTTCACAGAAAGAGCAGCCAAGTAGATAGCTGCTGAATTTCCTCTGTACACATGCCTGCTTGTCCAAACCACGAAAGACATCAGGTTACCAGGAAATCCAACCACATAAAATATGAGTGTCACGTAGCGATCCACATAGAATGCGGTCGGAATAAACCGGGTACAGAATGCTTGCCAACTTGGATAAATCTCAATCAAGGTAGTTCTGTTCGCAATAGTTGCATTATTATCTCCAAAAGCAGGTGAAATAATGTTTGTAGATATACCAATAATAACCGCGCCGATTAAAATAGCTATCATCAGGAAGTTAAATCCACATCAACCTGAAAATAAAACAAACAAAGTGAAAGTGACTTGAGAGGAGCAAAACCAAATTACGCATTCCTTTTGAATCATTCAAAATTAAATCAGCCAGCGCTGGCTAACGATAATCTCGAAAAGTGGTTGCACATCTGCTGCGTTGAGTTTCTCTATTAAAACCGGGAAGAACACTCGTGAGTAAATAAAAGTAGTATTTGCGATCGAGGAAAAGATATCTCTTTAATAATGTGTCTCACATATCCGGAGAGGCATATGCTTGGAAAATTAATGAAAAAATTAAATAGTATCAAAATGATTGGTAAGTGGATTGAGAATAACATAACGTTACGATTGCGTTGTAATAGTTTACGTTTCAACCACCTCTGGTGGCCTTCCTCAGGATGATGATTTCGCTCATGTTCTTATAATGCCTACCTTCTCCATATAAACCCAATTATCCCTTGTTAATATAAACTGATAAAAGGGTAACCAGCTTGTCGGAATCTTTTATCCATTAGGTCCCTGTGACCACAAGTGCAGCACATTTGTTAAAAGTGGTAGGCTGTTGATCGAGCGCTAGATAGGTCCAGTGTTTACTTTCTTCAGAACATAATCGTTTTACTGTTGGGAGTCACAGTGTATGATACCGAAGAGGGTAGGTAATATCCTCAGTACAAGTGAATGTCGCTGCAGTGCAAGAGGACGGAGTTATTTGTAATTTGGTCGTTTGCTGCGTGTATTATTAAAACTGCTTACAGTAGAATGTGTGTTGGTTACCTTTTTACATGTATCTTGTGATTCAGAGCACTATATAGATATTTAGCATAACCTATCATGGTTTGTTTGGGAAAATCATAAGGACAGTGGAAGTTGGTGGGAAACGACATGAAAAATCCGTGATTGTTGGGGATAAATATGGGTGTAACAATCTTGCTGGCTTGATGAGTGCCAGTGCATTCCGGACCACAGCACATTAAGTTTACCGAGTGATCAATCTGAACCACTGATACGGCAAACCAACAGAGGTGTCACACGTTATGCCTGTGCAATGTATTCCCATTGAAATTGAGCCATTGGTATAGCCAATAAGATTACAACAACGGTCAATAGGACTTATATTTACTGTGTTGGTTCAAGTAACAATAGCTTCAGTCAATCAGTCCCCAGACTACCTTTTGTCGTTAATCCGGTAAAGCAAACTTATTTTAGTGCAAGTTGTGCAGTGCTTTTGGTCTAAGTTCAATTCGATATCAATTATACCTTGTAATGTGTAGCAACCACAAAAGACGTTTGGACTGCGAAGCTGTTTATTGCATGAAATCCGGTACAGGCTTTGTTAAAACATAGGATAACGAACGCGTACACCCATTCGCATAGCTGACGTGTATCAACACAAAACGGGCAGCAGTACATTGTCATTCGCCCTAGTGACATGTCGCCCACAATGCGTACACACTGCTTCATTAACCGCTTCTGGCCCCTCATCTTTCAGGCGTTGAGACCTGCCCTTTAGTTCCAGAATATACGCGTTGTTCTACTGACAAACGAAGCTGCCTGTTACACAGTAGTACGACTGCCCAACAACGTCGCAGTAAGGCTGTCCGTCAGCGAATGAGTGAACCTGTAAGACAACGCTGCTGAATTTGAGGACTGGGTCGAATGTTTTGAGTCGGGGTGAAGCACTGGGAATTGTATCAGGTCCAGCAAGCAATTCACCTATTTCTTCACTACTTATGGACGGGGCCCCTACATTGTATTGAAGCCCCTAGCACACTCGCAGCCACTTTCCTAACTTTTCTATGAAGATTTGTTGAAATTACTATTGTAGTATATACTCAAGTTAACGTTTTGAGAACAATGATGAACAAAATTGTATACGCTGATACGTGACTCGAATAGGGCTTATGCAACTTCATCCAACAGCTACCGTAAAAACTGTTCACTGTATATTTTCGGACGAACTAGAAGAGAACCTTAGAGATCAGTGAACTCTTGGCATGAACATTGCGGGCCTGCAACAGTCTTTTTGCTGATAGGACAAGTTTAATCTTTCTTAGACTCCTGCGAGACTTACTGACAAACCTCTTGCAGTCATGAAACCGCCAGTCTTCGAGTTTCAGGAGCCCGTTCCAAAAGCACCTAGCATGTTGGTGAAGTCGAATCCCTTGTTAAAGAATGTTGTGAAGTAGCTCGCTCACCAACTACCGTGAATTCTACCGATGAGTGCCTACCTTGTCTATAAACCACAAGCGAGTTCCAACATGCTGTGTATCGCGCAAAGGGCAAGTGATTGATCTTGTTGCGGTATGTAGTGTGGTATCGACTCGTAAAGTTTTGTTGTGTTTGGCTGATCGCGTGTTGCTGTTTTACCACCCTAACTAATAAGACTTGTGCAGTGAATCCAGTAAATTGTGCATATCACAGGTAACGCTCAATGCGAAAACTTTGTTTGTCAAACCTTATGGTTTCATCTCAGACGGCAAACTGTTTTAATCTTTTACATGAAAACAATGAGTCCGTACCTTCAACGACTGTTCTGGAGCTGCAAGGCACACCAACCCGTGCAATTCAGAGGACTATAGTGACCCCTGGCATAACTGGTCACTGTTTGAATCTGATTGGCACAAAAAAGCTATAAAGTTGATATGACTATAAGACAATGAAGGCCATGCGCTTTCTGCTATCCGAGTAAAGCTCATCTTCAATCATCATCAAATAAAGTGGTGTGTGATGACGCTTAACTGCCATACAATCCTGACGAATAGAACAAGTAAAGGGGATAAAAGCAGGGGAAGGGAGAGGACCTGACTGCTAAAAACAACCGTGCTTATACAGAGGCGTTTCATATAAGGGTGCTTACACACTGCCTTCAAACAAATGAACAAGAAGTGAAGGCCCAATGTCATCGGTTTTCTTAAGGTGTTATGATATAGTCACAACATCTGCCCCACAAGATCCAACTGCTGGGTTTCATAAGTTTGGCAAGGTGCTCGACTTTCACGAGAACATTCGAGAAATCTGTGTAGGCCGCATCAGCAGATGGTCCCATCTGGACCCATCTTGACCCAGCAGCAACGAGAGATTTAAAAGTTTGAGATAAATAAGTGCGCCTTACAAAACCCATACTATTCTATTTAGAAGACTGAATGTTTGTGTGGTTTTGTCTGGAAGAAGTTATTCAGCGTGCTCCTCATTAATTTGAGGCCAAACAATCCACCGATAGCTTTTAACAAAAACTCCCGGCTGAAGATTTTATAAAAAAGAAATAAACTTATGGTTAAATGCTATGTTTATTAAGAGCGCTTTTCAAGTACATTGGACATAAAATGCTCCATACACCGCATCGTAATTTGGAGGCGGCCGCAAGTTAGTAATTGTGCTGGCACATACGGTACTTGCCCTAAATCATATAACCAACGAAAATGTATTGCCAGTCCGTAAAAGAGTGATGGATTACTTCTATCCCCTTTAATTGATTACACGGGGCATGGTGTGTTAGGGCGGATTTATGTAACCGCCTTTCTATTGCGTGAGAGACAACAATCCGATGATAACAAACCCATGTCAGAGCCCCTGAAGAATTCTGTGGTGGCGAATAAATGTCCAACCAGATTGCTTGAAATCCTTTGTAGATGGCGACTGACTGATAATTACCCATATACACCTCCTAGAATGCAGACCAACCGCCTTTGAAAAGAGGACCACAACATGAACGATATCAGTGAAAAACTGGAATGTTTTCATTAAAAGCATTTATCCGGCTATAGAACTGCATCTGAAGTCAAAACATTGCAAACAAGCTCGTGCCAGCTGGTTGACACGGGTCACAGAGTCAATGTGGATGTCTCATTCAAGCCGATTTACCGTGTTACACGTGTTCACAACAGAAATGTGAAATGTCCTGTCTTGGCTGATGCGGAGGCGATCGGATTCCGGCCGTGAAACCCTACTCTGTGTGCGCAGAATTCTTTTGTTCAGGCACTGAATTCACCATGACCTGTCATCGTTGGAACACTTGACAAGGTACCATAGTAACCGTGTTCGTAATCCCAAAATGACACTTGATTCACATTGCATCAGGTTCCACAAAATCCTGAATTGACAACTAATTTCATATTTATTGTGTTGTATGTGACCTGAAGATGACAGGCCGAAAACGAGCCTGCTCTCTACGTTTTGACTTTTGATGAAATCTCCGGGTATATTTGGACAGTTAGAACTGCACCTGTTACTGTCCATTACCTCATTGTTTCTTCCTAGCAAAATCTTTTCACCTGCCAACCTCCAGTTCACATGTTGCTCCATCAGAAAGAATTGAAGACGTCCACACAAGAGGATGTAACGCATTAGAAAATCGCAATTGCAGACGATAACTCAGCACTTCACATAAGGTGTATAAACCCGATATCCTTAGTCCCCAAACTCGTATTCAAAACAGACCATGCTTTTTAACTCGTCATCCCAAGCGCTATGTTGTTACGCATTGGAAGTCCCAAAAGTTGTTGGTTAACAAAGCAATATTAATTAGGCGTCATATGTTGGCCCCCCGTTGGCTGGAATAGCTAACACAATCAACCTCGTAGCCCTAACACTGAAATTGTCTGCAACATTTCATTGTGTCCACTTAGACGGACGTGGTCGATCGTTTTCCCGCTTTGCCACAAGTCTGGGCACCTGAATGTATTATGTAATCATCAGATGAAAGTAACCCAAGTTTGACGTATCACACTGCATATCTGACTTACGACCGCTCTGGCGAACTGAATAAAGTGAACTAGCTGTCCTAAATTTAGAACAATATAAAATTAACCTCGACTCATATTTGATTGTTACCTTCGTATTCAGCAAGGCGTTTTAACCTGCATATTTCAAAAACGTCGTTAGATTCCACATTGGTTTTCTTTAAAGTTTTTCCGTAGAACAAATGTCCGTTGTGATCAATACCTGAAAGCTGTTGTTAAGTGACGGTGTTGGCACCATCGGTCGTACATAATGTGATGTCAGTAGCACTTAAATTTTCTATGTTTGAAGTCTGCGCAACAGAAACGAGCCAGATGTCTAGCTTTCTGGCTGTGACATTATATCAGTCGTTAGTTGAAGCGAAGGAGTTGTCCAAACGCTGCATTTTTGTTTGTTAGATTGAGTACTTCTTAGTTGTTATTCTGGTACTTCGGACGAATTTGGCCAGTTCATTGGTTGTCAGTTCCACTAGACTTCAACCAGATGTGGTTGGACTCCTGAATGTCTGCAGAAGCATGATCCTATGTCATAAAATGACCAAGTTTCATAGAGTATGATCTAGTAGATCTTGAACTTTGATTAACAAAATTCAACAGTCTGTGGTAGCGTCAAATCAAGAAGGCCGGAACAGAAAAAAGCATTTCGGAATCCATCTGAACTACTGAATAACGGCAACATTTTGTAGCCTGGGCAATCTCGATTGAGATACTGGTCCTCAGAGTGTCTAGTTCTTTTGGTCCACCTAAAACTTATGACGTGTTTTGCATCCTTGAGAAGAATTCAATGAGCTATCTTCCTAGTGTTGTGACGCAAAGAAATTAGTATCTAAGTGCAGAACCCGTCTTTATAGATAGAATAGTTTGTTAATGAACTATTGAACTTGCACATTTAAAAGTACGATGTGGTTTAAAGAGATGCAATGTCTAATCGCTTTTGATGTTTAAGATTATAGCGTATTAATATTAGAACGACCAGTGAAGTTATTCCGGTTGCTTTTTATCTTCCGAAGAGGCATAACTTTTGTCGGCTGATGTCTGAACCACACCTCTTGGTGCTGTCTCCTTACTTTCAAATTCGATTCGGATGGAGCAGTCGGTTTGCACGCTAGACAGCAGGTGGTCCGGTAGCCCACAGTTTCGATTCACTGACCACCGTCCAAAACTTGAACAGCTACCTATCAGATCTCGTTCGCAATCTTGGCCCGTCTGTCATGGAAATTAACAACAGCGTGTCCGTACCACTTGAAGCACGAGTTGTAAGAACAATACCTACTGCACGCTGAAGATGAAACGAACAGATTTGGGGGTTTGTTAGCGGGATAAACGGCGTAGATAACTACAAAACAATTACTTTGGCAGTCGTCTAGGAGCAGGAATATGTGTATGAAATTGTGTGATACTATATTCACTCAGCGCTGCACACGTAAATTCACCACACTGGTTTGGTCGCGGGTAAATGGCTACAGGGCGACGTACAAATCTTCAGTATCTTTGGAAATTACGATGAATCCTGGTTGGCGAATAATCATATAACCATTATTCAAACCCTATCATGGTTTGCATCGACTGGATTTGGACGTACCAGAAAAAAACTGCAAACCCCAGCAGACCGAAACCTCCGCATCGCAAACCCCTAGGTGGACAGTGGAATGTCTGTGCGATCCACATAGATGACAACTCGCAAACAT
Source organism: Paragonimus skrjabini miyazakii (assembly GCA_014338405.1). NCBI lineage: Eukaryota > Metazoa > Platyhelminthes > Trematoda > Plagiorchiida > Troglotrematidae > Paragonimus > Paragonimus skrjabini miyazakii. The sequence goes on along the minus strand of JTDE01000548.1, from coordinate 88,452 downwards.
GAAAAATCACCTTATGGCACGAATCCGAACAATCCGCAACCGGAGTTTTTCAGTATACAAAAACAGCATATTAACAATTATTCTACTGAAACGTTGTGTCATACTAGAGGCACTACCACTAGAAAAATAATTCTGCCCTTTCGAGTCCCAAAGTAACCGATAGAGCACAAAAGTTTAGTTTAAAAAAAATAGATCACTAGGTAGGTGGACCAACTTCATCGTCAGATATTTTGTTGAGCGCTGTAACTCTTCTGTTATGGACGCACACTATAATTATTTCAATAGCAAGCTAGCGGATTATAGTCTACTAAATCGGGAACGATGAGCCGCCACGAATGAGTTGCAAGCCAACCGGAATGTTATACCTGTGAAACTCTACAATGAATTTGGGACAATTTTACTCGAGAATACTATAGTTTATAGTAAAACGTTGCCGAGTACGATAAATAAGTCGAGGTTTTCGAAGAAAGAAAACCTAACGAGAAAACAACAGCAACGAGGAAGGCAGTCGAAGTCTGAAGAAAAACGACGAAACAGACAATACTGATAACTCTCGAACTCATCCGTCTTAGGGGGTCGGTAATTCCATATTTCTCATGGTTTCCTCGAATTGCATGAAACCACAGTACTATGAAGATTGACGTTGGGCACGTACAGTTAACAGTAGCATAACTTAGCTTAGTGATCAGTGGCGAATTTGGAACTGACCAGAGCACGACCAACGCCGGTTAGTCTGGAAAACCTTGTTGGTTTAAATAAATTTTCTGGGAATGCGACAGCTGCGATCAACTGTGGATGATGTTCAACTTGAAATTAAATAACTTCGTTGATCTGCTGAATATCAGGGACCACGTGTTCACCACAGACATGATCCTTCTGCTCAATGACATACCAATAAGATAAATTATTGATTGATTCTACCGGTTTTTCGGGGACAATCAAGTGAAGTCATCAATACCTGGGGGGAAAAATAAACAAACTGTTGTGCTTGACACCTCTAATGTTCAGCATAAGAGTAATGAGGATTTTTGTAGACAGAAGGATGAAGTGGCGATGGGATCTTTTTTATACCACCGCTTGCAAATGCTCGTCAGATGATCATGGGCAGAATATATATATATATATAAATATGTATATGTATTCTAATTTGCTTGTGAATTTTACACTGGAATGTGACTTGCTGAAACCAACCATTAAAGCTTCGGGAAAATTTCTGTTCGAATTTAAGCAAAAAAAGATCTCTCACATAGCGCTGTAAAAGTTGTAGCTATATAGCTATCGTAGTAAAGCTCTCAAAGATACGCTGTATCCAACGCGGAATAAAACTGCGCTCGAAAGGATTTGAATTTTCTGTCCTGAGATAAACAAGTCAGAAGCCTCGGTTCCAAGGAATAACACAACTGATCACGTTAACTACCCCCAAATAAACTCAAAATGCGAAAACAAAGGGTTACCTTGTTTTTATTCAAAGTTCATTTACAATGTAGTGCTCACATTAATAATGGGGTTCACATCGTCAACATTATGCGGCAGATTTCTCTACAACATATTGTAAGCTTTACTATCAACAGCGAGTTCACTTGTACTAGCAGCGTGAGGCGCTTGCCAAGTTCAGCGACAACGCGTTTGACACTTTTTCTATTTTGTTCAAAACAGTACCCATGGTCGTTATGAACTTCTTTTCGATAATACGTATGTTCTGTATTTCCTTCTATCACACCTGTGTATTCAAGGTGGCTCCGTAAGGTACCTTTTGCCCAGCCACCACCGTCCATCTTACAAAATCACATACTCCACTGTGTATGTTGATCATACTCTCAGTAGGACCAACTTCTCAATTAGTTTTCTGGTCAAAGGCAACCAGCATAATACTTTTAGAGGGCCTCTTCCAAGCAGGAGTTCCAAAACAATGTAGAGAGGCATCATCAAGTTATGCCTTTTGACTTTGTAACGCCCAAAAAGCTGAACATTTGGCACATGCCAACTGAGTCCACTACTGTATTGTCCAAGTGATTACTTCAACGATTATCTCGTGGTCACGGGGAAGGTCTCGAAATAACTGATCATTTTTGAAAACAAGTAACTCCTCTTCTTTTGTTTTGGCACTAAACATATGATATACCTCCTGATGTTACTTAGAGTAAATGTAACTGGAATGAGAGACCGCGTTCTGCGCAAGATCAGTTTGAGCCATACACTTGTATTCTTCTCCAATTGCTGCTTGGGTTGCCAATATACGGGTGATAGCCAGGAAATACTCAGAGTACTGTACATTTTCTGATGGTAACAGACACCTGTCCATTAAGTTCGGTTCTTCTAGCCTGAGTCACATAGGGCCAATTCGGTCGAGTATCCAGTATGTCACTGCGTTGCAGAATATGCCCAAAAGGCGGTAAAACTCCGCAAGTTCAATGTACTTGACTCCAAGAGGTGTCCATGCTCACCACAGCAGTCTATACGAGCAGGTGGGTCCAAAGTTAGCGATGAGTTATGTGACTGTATACTTTACCCATGCAATGTTTCGCTCGGTCGTCTCTGTCAATACGGGACAACGTGGGCGGTAAAATAATAAAATCTGAAGTTAATCAAAATGTTGAAATGACCATTATAGAGAGCAAGGTGATATAGCTTTCTATACATCCCGAACCGTGATTTCGAACATGAACGAGAGGTTCGGCATCAGTATGTAGTTGTAGCCAAGCTTTCCTGCGACAAAGACCAGTGGGCGAACATTAGACATGTTCATCGACTGATGTGATACACATTATAACAGTATCAAGAGTTTCGCAAATACTTACATCACGTCCACGGCATATTTCTCTGTTATGTAACAAAATTTATACTTTGAACCTAACTTTGCTGTAAACTTCATCTGTTCACTAACCGCAATCAAGAGAATAGTATGCATTGCCAAATTACAAAGTTTGGTGTGCACATGATTCTCTATCATACAGCCTTTATATGCTAGGAACTCTGAATTGTAACGCTTCCACATTAACTACACAAAATGGAATTTCCTGACTAGTACATAATAAGATACAACAATAATCGATTGTTTTGCCACGGTACGTTATAAGATGTCTTCAGATGAATGCTGGAAGCGTAACCAATGTCAAGTTCCGCTTGGCTAAACAAATTTACCGAACAGCAATGAGCCCGCGACGGTGACATTACATGTAAACAACGTTTTGTAAGAGTTGTGTTACCAGAGCATGAAAAGCATAATCAGGTACACTGTGTCCGTTTTGAAAAATATTTTGCGCTATTTCGTTGTCCTGCAGATCGCCAAACACTCACCGAAAAATAATCTAAACCTGTTAGTGTGTTACGGTGAATTATCTCATAGAGCACAAAGTGATACGTAGTTGAGGCTAACTGAAGAGGTCCATAAGTTTCTGGCGATCCAGTCTGTTTCCTAATGATTCAACTTGGTTTTAATAGCAAAGTTTGATTATAACAGCTTAATCGGATGCACCATTACAAATAACCGCATAGAACTTATGATTTCAATTAATTTAACACACTTCGCTAGACTGAGTATAAATCAATACATAACCTGATAATGTTATACACCGTGTACTTTGAACAGTCGTAAAGACTACATCATAGATGATATTCTGCCTGTTGTCATATCCAATAAAAATATCTGGAAGCAATGAAGACAAAATTAAAATTAAGGGGACGTTCATATCATTTGAATGATCACAAATTTCCCATTAACTGATCAGTGTTGATTAGAATGATTTTCAGACTTAGGAATTAAATTATCCAGTTATTCCTTTTCACTTTGATTCTTCCGTCACTCTGGCCTACGTAGAAAATATTTCGGAAAATATAATACCAGTAGATTCACAATGGATACTTTACAATTATTCCTATAAATTAACGTTTTTTCTAGCCTAGTTTGATTAACAAATCCACAAAACGGTGTAATGGTAGAGTATGAATAGTTTGTATATTTATCTAAAACCTACAGAAGGTTGGAAATTCGGACCCATTTAGGTGAGAGTTTTTTCAACTACTTATAATTCTTCTACGACAACATGAACCGAAGAGTCGTACTCTACTGCCAGTAAACCTCGTTATTCTACTGGTATACCCTCAACATTAAAGGGTATTGACCTTGCCTGGAATTGCAGGGATATGTTGACAAATGTGCCGTGTATGTCCTTACCATTTTGAAACGGATGATAGAATCGTCATGAATGTTACCGCGATCGATTTCTTTTGAATGACATGCTAAATCCACCGGCGTATTTACCGAAATCCACTTTTAAGATACATATGGGGAAAATTGGTGAGGTTACCTTAAGTGCATAACCCCAGAGTGTGTTTAATACTGTTGTCAAATGCGGTTGACATTTGACTAATAAGTACTACTCGTTTTCACTCCGTCTTCCTAGTAAACGAATTACAATAAATTCAACACGTAGATATGAGCTTGAAACACAGAGCATATACCGCTTCAGTGAGACCAGGAGGTCTTTTTATAAATGCTGAATGTATACGTGGTGTTCTCATTGTGTTGCGCGTCATTTTGCTAGTCTGGCGTAACTATTGCGCCAGGCAGCATTGTACATTTTCGTTTGGTTTGTTAAAAGTAGAGGAAACATATTGTTAAAAAAATAAATCCGGCTTCGCACACGTGTTAGTTCTACATAAAACGCCAGTGATTGACTGTCAGCTAAAATATTCCATTGTTGGACTGTATTGTAGTTCCACTGCCTCGTAGCATCAACCACGCTCAGAAGAGGCCAACTACTCAACAATAACATTGGACATTCCATGAATATCGTTCACCTCGGTGAGTCCAGTCCTTAAATTCACTCGTTCATCATCATCATCATCATCATCATAGCAGTCATGAACCTGACCAAAAGATACTGTGGCTCGGGCCACCGTTCACCTCATCAGTGACGTGGAATATCCTGGAAGAAAACGTTACTAAGAAGGTTGAAAATTATTGAGAGAAGACTAAGAAGAAGAAAAAGCGGAAATGGTATGGATACAGGTACACCATTGACTGCGACATACCGCCATCTCGGATAGAGTCTCTAACCAGCGGTTTGGGTGATCACGAGGACCTCATCCAGGCAGCCGACACCTACCCACTTTGCGCAATGGAGCAGTCAATGTCTTCATATTTCGTGACCACCACGCTGTTTTACCGAGCTGTTGGTGGCCTCAGTATATAATGCCCTTACGGTAAACGATCAGATGACATACGGAGTACGTGACCCAACCATCGCAAGCTGTGTACCGTGATTAAGTGACCAGTTGTTCGGGCACCACGAGCATTCCGGAATACGCGCCGGCGAACTGCCACATTGCCCACGCTATCAGTCCATTTAATATAGGCCAATTGACGAAGACAGCGATGGTCAAACACAGCAAGTCTGTTGATACCTTCCTTGTGAACAGGTCGTTTTCAAACCGTAGAGGAAAACAGAACTTACACACGCATTGTATACTTTTCCCTTCAGCGACTACCGGACGTCTTTTCGAAGCCACAGATGGCGCAGGCTGGTACAAATAACTCGTACCTTTGCTCTCCCCGCTGATATCTCATCAACAATATTACAAGCCTAACCCGAGGGTGCAGGGAATAAGAGATTGATGTCTGATTCTGAGCAGCGCTGTGCGCAGTGGATGTACCCAAAGCTATATCGGGCTTTTGGGAAATACCAAATGTTTTTCGACCGTATAGGACAATACGCCGATGATCACGGTCAACCGTTGAGCGACCGGAGTGCTCTTTGTTTGAGGGTACCTTTTCTTACCCTGTTCTTCCTGATACGGAAGACGGCAGTGCCGCAACCATAAAAATAGTTCTGCTGAATGCCCATAGGATCGTGCCTCGCTACCTAAGCACTCCTACGCGGTCAGTAGTGCGACATACAATCCTATGTGTGTAACTTCTTTTCGTCTGACTGCTCCTCTTTACCCTGTCCGACAAGCTTGCACCTAAAAGGACCGGAGTCCTAGTCAGCATAGCCCCCCGGATCAACACAGTAAATAAACCCGACCAACTCGCCGAGATAGCAGTATAGGTCGGGGTCACCCGAAGTGTATAACTAGTATCGAGTAGATAATGAAAGTAGCAGTATAGCTTACTTTGTACAGAAATTTATCGTAGTTCACCCACCCGCTATATGTGTTCTGATCTCATAGTAAGTGATAAAGTCAAATGACAAGTTTTAAGTTACACATAAGTCAACGTCATAACGTTTACAATTCAACAAATTCAATTTAATCTTCCATACTAAGGGTAAACATGTTGTATAGTATGCGTGGCTTATTCAGTCGGCAGTGTGTTGTGAACCTTCACATCTGTGAAGGTAATACATTTTTGTAAGTGTTGTCGTTCCTTCTCCTTCAGTGCGGTTTCTAACCAAATACGGAACACGTTTCTTATTTTATGCGGAGGATGAATAGTTGTACATAGTTGTGGAGGCGTAGTATACACTGACCAGTGCTATTGCGTATGTTCATCAAATTCGCATTATGAATATTTGATCACAGTAGGTATAATCACCTGCGTCAACTTAAACGTTCTGATAAACCAGATTTTCTAATCAGCCAGCTGATGCTTCTTACAATCACAAATGCTTAAAACTTACACGGAATGGATCCAGGAGGAACCTACGATTGCTTTCCGTTAACTCTGTTATGCGAAGTGATATCCAGGACTGCGTTTATATAGCCATTTTTAGTACATTGCATTAGTGTCATTACTGCTAACAGCAAAATAATACTAAGGGTAACGATCTAATCACTGAATTTTTATAACTCCCACCCTCTATCATTCAACCATAGAACAAGGCTGCTCAGACGCCTAAGTTGTTCTATTGTTTTATAACATTTGGAGTGAATGAGCACTCACTCCACAGAGCAATTTACCTATATCCAGCTTCCATACAGTGATAAATCCTACGATAAACATGTTGGTGTTTCAGGATTTCCGGTCTGCATTGTTTGCTTAATTGATTAGATTTTTGACAAAGAATAAAGACCAGTCTCTCCAACTTCATTTATGTAACTTGTTCGACCATTTTGGATACGTTTAAGAAACTATTCAATCAACCATTGTTCACCTACCGTTAGTAACTGAAACCGGAAATTTGTTTAGCAATACAACAGTAAATGAACTGTATTGTTGTTTGACCAGATGTTCCACCAAGCGTCCGTGTTCTGTGGCGATAAAAGAGCATCAATCCCGCTAAAATAAACATTTATTTTAACACGCTGTCTGTATGCGAACGATATCAGTATGCCGTTCACAACTCTCATTTTGTCTACCATTTATCCGTGCAGGTGCGCTTCCGTCTTGTTTGTCAATCATTTCTCACCCATTGATTTCGGTTCACTTAGTTAAAATGGAACTCTGTGGTTTCAAAGGTGGAAATTTTCGCTTGTTTCAAGTTTGTACATGCGATTTTATAGAATTGGTAAAAGCGAATTTTAAAATTACGAAGACGTCACTATAACTTGAGCAGAACTATTAGAGTATTACCACCGACGTATTTTGTGTTGATTCATTGACATTAAATTTACAGTGAAGCAAAGCGGTTTTTATACCAACCAACTAGGCGGATGAAATGGATAGTCAGTTAACGGGGCAAAGATGGTCTCTAAGTCCACGAAAGGATCAGGTTTTCGAACAGTTGCTTCTGAACACAAAACTCCTACTTGAGTCAACTGACTGGTGTAAAACACAATCTGATGCTATTGTAAATTTGATGCAGTCGGGTCAGTACGCAATGTCTGCTTCTAACAATTTTTGTTCTGACCTTTTCGTTCAAACAGTTGGACGGATCCAACAGTTTCAACTTGTGGTAGCCATTTTCATTCAGAAAATCGTTTAGTAGGCTAGCAATGATCAACGTTAACCAAAAATTAATACGTCGACAACGAGAATAATTTGGTTAGGGATATGGGAAATTTCAAAGCAAGTAAGGGGAAAACAATCTGTTTTCGTACACACGTTTATATGTGACCCTTTTTTGTATTTAGTTGCACTTACTACATATATACGAATGTTATGGTTCAACCCGTACAAGAACACAGCCAAAGCAAGATAAGTTAACCATTTTGGTGTAATTAATTAGCCAGTTAACTAGACTGAAATGTACAGCTTGTTACAGCCTGTTAATAGTGTAACGACGAAACAGAATAAATCTTGGTTGCCCGGTTATACTTTCTGTATTGTAACAAGTTTTCCTTAATGTTACATTGTTTTCATGTAACCCTGAGTAGCTCCGTCATACGATAGTGTGATGAGACTGTTCCGTTCAATTAGAGATAAGCTGTCTAACAGTGACGTAATCTGATCTTAACTATATGTGATGCAGAGTTCAAGTATTGAACTTTAGTCGGAAGTGCACTATTGACCGGCTTTATTGATCTGCCAAATACAGAGAATCCGCTGACCACATGTGATGCATCAATTAAAAAAGTAGTAGATGCACTGAAAACGGCAATCATCCCAAGTACGGCTACTAGACTTCCGAAGGGTTTGATACAGACCTTTTTCTATCACACTAGCCCAGCTGAAGACAACTGAGTTTAGAGTACTGATACATGGTTAGAAATTTTGTGGCTGTAAATTGAACGGGACACATCTGATCATAGATGTCCCATTCAGACAGAAGTTTCCAGCAATCTGCATCTAAGAAGTGTTGGAAATCGAACACCGGCTCATTCACTTATGAGGAAAGTAGTTTAACCACTACGTAATTTAATTGGGGCTCAACCCGTCCAACATGGTAGACTTAAGCATCTATGGAGTGTTCCTTTCCAAAAGTTTAACCGTCGTTACAAGTTTGAAGATATAGCTCAATACATTACCGTAACCTATTACCAAAATATCTGAAACAGACGACATCGCTAACATGGGCTAATCATCAGTAAGTCGTCTTGAGACCTCGTCTTAACCCTGCTCAATTTGACGTAGGACTTTTCCACTATATAATTTGAAAAGTATTAGACAAAGAAACAACAAAACCATTGCGTTATGATTAATCACTGCTCAGGTGTTCATAATTGTATAAGTATGTGCAGGTAGGATAATTAAACTGGCCTTCAATCTTCCACTTTCCACATCCTAGAAAGCAATTCATCAGCAATTAATTATCGTGCATACCTGCTCCGTAAAACGAGAAGCAGTAGACTGCGAATATGATGGCGGAAAAATATGAGTGTTAATTCACTGTGCACCCGTCTGAACACAAACAACCGACATCAGTGCACCCGCACTTCGAAAAATGACAAGTTACAAGTGTGGGTAAGATCTGTGCAATTTTTGTTGCAGCGTTTCGAGAAAAAATCTGACAAACATCAAATGTCTACAGACCACCGGACATGTCTGACCACCATAACCTCTAAGGTATTCAGCCAGAGTGACCTACAATCATCGATACCGGAAACCGACCACACTCTACAAATCTTAGCTTCTTATTGATGGATTTGTTAAGGTGTTGACTAAGCACATATCATACTGCACCGTTGATCTGGATTTTGTAGAAACCTTCCTTCATCAGCACTGGACGGCTTGGAAATGTTGGGAAAACAAGAAGAGAAAGAAGAAAAAGAGGTGTGGACAAACGATACGTTCACGTTGAACACTCAGACACGCTAAAGCAGCCTCTGGTTAGTATATACTCCACCTGACTTGCGTATGTGAACTGAATGAAATTGTATACAGTTCGAATGTTTTGTCGATCAAATAAGACTTCAGGCTTGTTGAGCTTTTTGGCAGCAACTTTCATGTAATTAACCATGTGGAATCCTAATAGAGAAACACTGTGCCTAAGCAGTATTCTGCTCACCTGATACTTGTTCGTCCTGGTTTAGTATAGTGGCTCAGTCGGAAGATAACGTGGTGAGTGAAACACACATCGCGTGCGAGTATTGTTGCCTACTCGGATACATGTAACACTGAGATTTCGTTTATTACAAAAAACACCTAAAACCGATGGTAACCTTGACTTAATTAATAACTTATCTTTGACTGCCTTCAATAAGGTTCATTTTCATTTCGCGTATGGGCAGCAAACGCAACTGTCTGTTGAGAAGTAGGGGTGCATAAGGGACGTAGTGAGGAGGACTTTAAGGTGGGACGTTTAAAACTTATCCCTATACACTTAGTAACATGGCAATTTTTCCAAACTTCATTGTACAGTATTTGAACAGAACGAAAGTGTGTCATGAATACACAGTTTTCAACGTCGTTAGCTTGGAAAGGACATAATTGTGCAAAATCTTGGTTTCGATTAAACTCTGTACACCGATGAAAACATCGTAACCTTTCAGGGCTTGTGGCACTAGGTGATTGTGTGCTTGTTGAAGGTGAGAACGAATCACATAAAGCAAGCAACTAAGTGTATAGTTTATCTAGACAACATGCCAGAGTAATTCCTGAAAACGTATAAACACCCTGTAACGAACAAATAACGACTTTCAGTAATAACTGGAGTGAAACACAGCGTAACCCTCCTTACTGACTTCTTTGCACTTGTACAGCAAGGTTATGACAGATGTAATCAACTGCAAGTGAGTTCCGCTGAATACGATTAATCAGAGAATCATCTAATTTGTTGTGGATTAAAATCATATATGTAAAACCGGCAGTTGAGACAAAACTGCTTAACGCACAGAATATATTACACGTACCCGAGAAAGAACGTGATGCAATTTCTTATTAATTTTTCTAGTTACAAGTTTGTCACTCCAACAGTGTATGAAGCCTAAGGTATCCTAAATGTTATAAAGAACTTCCGCAGTAAATCACTTTCACTCAAGCAGGTCGGACAGCATGCCCATCTATAATCACTATAATTATTTTTGCAGAAATCTCATTTATTAAGAAGCTTCATTTATCCCTGTCGAAACCCTGTCCTTGCCATACGAACAAAGTGGTAAATTCAACCACCGTGAAGAACGAATATGATCTGCTGTCTCGTGTGCGTTTGCGTACCAGTGGTTTTACTCACCTGTTAAGTGTTCTCTGCCTTTCACGTAAACATCACTAAGTATAACATGTTGTTTTGATGGAAGCAATTACACATTTTGTAGATATCATGTGACAGTAGAACACTGACTTCTATCACTAGGTTTTAGATTTACTGCAATCAATCAGAAAGTTCCAAACTATGACCTATCATTCGAAATTATTGCACAATCTTAGGAGATAAGTTATGAATACATGTTAACAGTTTCCTTTGCAAAGTTCGTTTACCCAGCAGGTCAGTGTGAACAATTAATCTGGTTAGCGAGTAAAATGAGTTGTTTCCTTTCCAATAAATAATGCTGATGCTTGCAACATATAACTTCGAGCTGTCTAAATACTCAACTTCTCGGACTGCTTCTAATTCAGCGGTCGAAAGCGTTGGCGACAGACTAGTAAGTGACATCGTCGACCTAGACGACCTTTTAAAGTAAACCACTTCATCCCTGGTACACGAAAGTAATTAAGGCATTGACAAGCAGTTACTTGAAACGCTAGAATATCATTGAATTGGGAACAGTTCATTGTCGGTGTCATCGCTGCCGAATAGCGCTGCTGTGCTGATTGTCCTTAAACGCGGTTCTCTGTTATGTCAGTATGTTACCTGAATGTGTTTGAAGACCTGATCTTGGCATGCACCTCACTAGTGCTTTTCTTCACATCCAGTGTTCCCGCTTTGCACTTTAGAACGCTTAATCTACAGATGTGAACCGCCTAGAAGATTTTTCTCCTGGACCGGTGCATTGACCGGAAATGATAACCAGTCGACCTTTTCCTGAGCCCAACGGACTTACGAACCGACTGACTTCAAAAATGTCGTCGACTTCGCGAACGGTCTGGAACATTATGCATGTAAAATTTTAAATGTACGTATTATATTTTCTTCGCTTTGTGCCGACAAAGGGTTGGCTAGCAGCAGTCAGCTTCTCAAGCCTTTCGCTAAACTCGACCAAAAATGATCATTTCAACGCACAGTGAAAGATTTTATCTTAACTTTGTGTGAAATCTGGTGGTGTCCATGCAGCGTACTCAAATGTGTTGTTTCATTTATATAGTCGCATCCCAGTGCTTGATCCGCACATATGTGTGCTGTATTTGGCAATACCCAAAACAAACTCTGATATTTCGACCTCATGTGTATACGTGGCTCATGATGCAAACTAAAACCTAGTCTAAGGTTCTCACACGCGAATCGTCTGTAAGCAATTATATCAGTATTTTTCATCAAAGGAATCAAATTCGATCGAGAAAAGCACCCCAGTAGAGTTTGATGATTGTTTGGTTGCTGATGAATAGTCGGGCATTTGGTTAATTTCATGTTGAACATCACCCACAATTGATCGCAGCTGTCGCATTCCCATAGACTTTCCAATCGGCCCCTTTCGAACAGCAGAAGTACTAGACCCGAGTTTCGCTCTCATTAGAGCTCAGTAGTGCGTATCCTCGCCACTGCCTGGACTAGAACTCCGGTCACGCTTTCATGAGACAACCCTGTTGTTCTTTACGCCACTGACCTCTCATAAGACATGACCAAATCATCATATGTGAACACTCAACCAATTTCGTTTATGAATAATGGCAGCGGTTCTAATCTCGGCCGTGGCGAGGATATGCACTACTGACGAGCTCTAATGAGAGCGAAACTCGAGTCTAGTGCTTCTGCTGTTTGGAAGGGGCAGACTGGAAAGTCTATGGGAATGCGACAGCTGCGACCAATTGTGGGTGATGCTCAACATGAGATTATTTAGTTGTACGATAATAAAACAGAGAGTTCCTCAAACAGGTTAAATTGCTAGGCCTGGAAAATATTTGTAACTCTTGAGATCAATGATGAATAACTTTACCGTTATTCGTCCTGGAAGAACATAAAAGTGTTTTCACGTCCCAGCTTAGGTTGGAAACCTATGACTGGAAGATTGGCAGAAGGTAACCGTTAGCTTGTTTATGTAGGAAAGTTTATCACCTTGCTACTAGTCAGTTTTAGAGAACATTTTATGGACTACTTAGTTAGCCTATTAACGGGGATACAGATACCAAATGCGAGATTAAGCAGTTTCGTAATGTCTTAATGTCCACTCCCTACCTCATAATCACCTGACGTCCATAGACTTTTTGGGTTCCAAAACACTGAAATCACAAGCCAGATATTTCAACCCGTGACCCACTGTAAACGAAGTACGCATATCTGTGGTTGACTGTATCCAAACTAATGGAGATAGGGTAAATATCCAATAATTAACAACGCTCACAACCCGAATGCTGTCTGCTGAAAACACTTGGTTGGTATCTCCACACGTTAAGTCACACGGTGATGAAGACCACGACAGAATGTGAATATGGATGCGACCATAAGAATTTCATTATAATTAATTTAAGGCTGACTGTTTTGATGTGATGATGTGCTCATTAGTACGATCGGTGTAAACCTAAAACATCACATCTTGTATATAGGCTCATTCGATAATTTTTGGTAGATCCTGTTTCACTGTGCAAGGATTTATGGAGTTTTAACACTTTAGCAGCATTCAAAGCTTGTAGATGCATATTTGCTTATCCACAGGCGAACGGATTTATAAGTTGAATGTGATACTTCGGCCATGCTTAGTATGAGGACGATGAGGCAGTGGTCAACATGGTTGCCTCATGGAGGCGAACTCGGGGTTAAAGTCCTGGCCACCGACAAGTTCCAACAAGAGAGAAACTTGAGTTTAGTGTCTCTGCTCAAAAGAGGTTGGTTAAGCTATCTATCTCACTGCGAAATCTGGAGTCAACTGTGAGCGATTTTCAACTTGCAAGTGATTTAAGCTTTTCCCAAAATAGTAATGAAGTTTTGTTTGCAAATATGACTACTAATTTCCACGCCTTGATACACATAATATACAATGCATTGTATTAGCTTGACTATACTGGTTTTAGTGTCAGGTTGTGAAATTCACCGTCATGATCAATTTATTCATCAATATTCACGCGCAAGTAAAGGCCGACACATAATGGCATCTTCCCCAAATGAAACGTCTTTGTATCGTGAACATTTATGGTGTGATAGTAAACACCGTATTCCCATTCAAGCACTTTGTATTTTATATGAATAAATGTAAACCAACAATAACATCGAAATATTTTCAGTTCTGTGGTTGTTATTGTGTCTCATCACTCTCGATACTTGGCGTTTCATCTTTTGTAATCCCTGTTTGCCAGCGCGTCGTTGTTTTGTACACAAAGTCTATTTGTGTCTGACCGTCCGATATTGAAACGGAACTGCAGATCAAGAATTATTTGCACTCTTTTTGAGTGTGTGAGGAAGTAAGAGGAGTCATTTCATTGCCATACCATTTTTTAAAAAAAATGTTTTAACCATACTTGTCGAAGAATCTCTCAGTGCAAGAACGCAATAGCAACTGGCCATCTGTGAGTTTATACTCTTAATCAGTATTTATCATTGCAGTTGGTCAGTTTTTAAAATACCAAATTTTGTTGCCGATGTATGACATCACAAACTTTGGGACCTCCCACTTTAAATACCATCTAAATGGATGCCCAACGTGGGAAAAATTTGAGCGCTTGTTAATTATACAGAAGTGAATTATCTACAAGTTATAGGCTCCCTGTTTAGGCAAGAAAACAACGGATTTGTAGTTCAGTAACTCTGTTAGATTTCACTTGAGTGTATACGTATTTGTAAATTTGTTGAACAGTTCTCATACTCCTGAAACATCACAATTACTTTGGCTGAATCTAATACAATTCACTCAAAATCACTTTCCCCAGCAGCGTAATTGCAGACTTCTGAACAACTGACTGCTTAAATTTGTATTCTAAAACCTGACGGAAGAATTTTTGTTAGTTTTACTGTTTGCTGAAAGACGGAAGTGCGGCACAGTTCACAGGAAGAAAAAAATTACTTACCAAGTTGGCGAAACCAGCCGCCAGTTTTTCGTCTTCGGTTTGCATTAAGCGAATACTTTAGGAATAGCGCAAAATTATCACAGAATTTTAACGTTTCCAATTAGCTTCAAAAGTATTAAAGTCCCACTGTGCAAACTGTAGGCAATGACTGTCAGCTGCCTAGACGTTTTAAAAGTGTTATCAGTTATATACAAGCTAATGAGACAATTCATCGATTAGACTTCTAATTGTGCTTTGTTAACGGGTTCCATTATAATCTAATTTATATAGAAGTGATGATTATGAAAAATGCCTAATATGTGTTTGGGCTACCCTGTGAAATCTTGTATTTAAACTGAACGATAGAAAAAAAGGAACTTGAAACTGCATGAAAAACTTTATTCATGCATTCAAGCGATAAGAGTGTTAACTATATTAATCACCTCTGAAACGTAATATTTAATATGGTAGATTTGCCCAAAACTAGAGTAACTTGTAAATGACCACTCAGATAACTGTTGACTTTACACCAGTGTCAGAAACTATTTGCAGTTACGCATGTGCATTACTGAGTATACAGTTGGCTAACTTAGATGGCTACTGCATTTCGGACGTGACGTGTTCTGAAGTCCTGTTTTTTTATTTCGATATGTATAGTGCAATCAGTGGATGCACACAACTTCCTAGACATTCCATAATTATTTTAAAAACTCAAGTTTTGAAGAAATTTACACCAAAATTTCAAAGTTTATAAAATATATTGATTCCTGCATGACTTTACATGTAATTATTCATTGCAAACATAAACTGCATTGTTACTACTTAAATCTCTTTGAAAAACCCAAGTGTTGCCGTAGTGAAATATGTATTACCCAACCTTTACGATGTAGATAAACTTACAGGTAACCCACACCTCTCTATTTTACTGTGGCATGTTTTTAAAAAGATTGGCTATACCGTGATAAACCTACCACTCTGGTAGGCCTTGCACAAGTATAAACTAAAAGCAAGCTAAGTCACGTATCTTTAAGCTCATCATAGTCATAAACATATGAATGACGAATCTTCGACAGTGTATTGTGAACGAAAATTATGTTGTCACACAACCAAATATGTTAGGAATATGTACGAACGTTTGTATATGTACCATCACGTGTGACGCTGAAAAGTTATAACACATAGTCTAAATCGTTGTCGCAAAATGCGTGCCTTGACTTTCAGTCTTGTTATTTTATCAACAGTTAACACATTTCAAGTGCATAAGTGACGATATTTTGCAGGTATTTATTTCTGATAATTCCAGCCCACTACTGCCGCCCTATATCTTGTGTGGTGTAAATGAGTGGACACATGACTGCAACGTGTCTAAGAATATCTCAAAATGTCTACCTCCTAATGACAGTCGATATTAACAATTCACAGAGTAGCAAGCGGACCTACACATTAACGCGTTTCATTCCTAAACGGTTATTAATCAGTTGATTGGGAACTACTCTATGTAACAACATGTGCTGATCCAACTATGACGTTGATGTTTTCCTGAGTACAAGAAAATCCATCTTCGTGTTCGAAGTGTATTTTCTGTCTGGCGTCAACTCACTTCATGGTTTTTCAAATTCCGTTAACATCTCTTGAGCATACTATTCCAGTACAAATTCCGTGATCACTTGAAAGAAGTGCCCGAGCTACCACGCAGTTTTATATCGTTTGTCCCGATGCATTGGCGTTACTTTTACAACTTACAACGTCTTTCACCAATGTAATTGTGTAGTCTCATTTGAAGCTTGCCGCCAAAACGTTTCAGAGATGACGGTCAATCTCCCTTTCTAATCTCTTTATGACCTCTGTTAAATAAACACTGTAAACCCTCACTTGTATTAAATTTTAGCATATTTTGAACCTACTTCTCTGGAGCTCATGGGGCAAACGGGCAAATGACGAAGCAAAACTTTCGTCTGTCTCTTACATTGTTAAATCCCTTATCTTGCGATGCAATTTTTATTTCACCCATTATAAAGTATCTTTCTTTTAACATGTTTGTTTAACATGTGACGATATTAACGGCCGCCTTTCAGATATATAAGGTAGATTATTCTCCTCACGAAATACCTGCTGAACGCTTTCATTAATTGCATACAAACCGCCTAAACAAACGGCTGTTTACTAAGTCGGCAACCAACATTAAAATCATTGAATTGTCGACATCTTTCTCTCCTTTAGCTGACACTGATTTTCATAATCGTTTTTGTTAACTCGTAGGAGAACGTGGGACTTTTGAAATACCCCATGGAAAGTATCTATGATTGGTAGTTTATACTTTTAGAGAAGTGTTACCATGTGGTTTTTATAACACTGACTGTGGCTACTACTAAGTTATAAAACAAATGTTGCCAGTGTTTGCAAATCTAGCAATCAAAAATTTCTTTACAAATGATAAAAATTTGGCACAACTTACATTCAATTCAAATGCTCATTCGTATGAAATTTGTAAGTATGTCGAGTTCCCAGTTTGCATCAGATCTTAAGCGAGAGATGTTGTTCAATGTAGTTCACGAAACTGTTCGATAAATGATGGCTAGAACTTGAATCCACAGTCAATACGAGCTAACGGTTTAATACTCGATGCAAATCGATGTAGTTTACCACAGATCCGGGTTACTAACATAATGTGAGCCGTCGCTGCGCAATTCGTGCATGGAGGTTAGATCAATTAGCAACTTTTGATATAAGATTTATTGTATCTCTGTGCACGTTAGTGAGGAGGTGATCAGTTTGCATTCCAATTGGTTGTTTGGTCTGACCAATCCGAAGCTGGGTAGTTGTGGCATGTTTTGTTAGTTAAGCAGTAGAATTTCTTTGTTGTCCTATACACTGAAATCATAAACCAAGTTCACTACATTCGCAACTTTCGTTTGTTGGAGGAATATGAAAGTTAAAAGTCAAAGGGTTTCGCTTTGCAATTTAGTTTAGCTTTACAGATAAATTATGAGACTCAGCCATCAAATAGTACTGAGCAATTTCGCATTTTTTCCAAAGTGGCTTGAGACATGCGTTACAGTAAGTCTTTCGAACAATTCCGATATATGATTGGACTGCACAGTGTGAATATTCAAATACGCGGATTGTACTGGTTAATTTGAGACAAATGCTTCAAAAACTGTTCATCTGTGGTCTACGTTCAGAGATTCGATACTCAGGCCAGATCAGAATACGTGACTGGTGAGTTTTAATCAGAGAAGAATTGTCAGCAGTTGATTCTAGACGTTGATCTTGCTGGAAATCACACTTGGACAAAAAGAGTTTTGAGAATAGTGAGCTTACTCAGTCCTAAAGTATTTGAAAATCTTCAAACGTACTGATCACTCTTCGAATAGTCCCATTAAGTACCATTTAGGGCCCACAACGTTAATCACAACATTTTTGTGACCGTCTGTTATGTCAGTTTATATTGTTTAAACAAGAGATTTTAAAACCAAAATTAGGGTTTCGGCGAATATTTACCACCAAATTTGCGTTGATAAGAGCTCTGGGTTGTCTAACGAAAACGGGCAGAATCATTCCCTTCTTCAAAAAAAGCGTCGAAACGGTAAGTTTCTCAGCTGACTAATGCATGAAACCAACCGTTCAGTCGAATGTATTTTCGAGAAAGTGACCTTTTGTACATAATGCCAATTAAACATGTGCGCAAACGCCTATACTATTTGTGTGCAAGACCCTCACTCATATAGAACGTGTACATATTGCAATTTCTCAGGTAAAAGTGCATTACTGTTATAAACAAAATGGCGGATGGCGTTTAGATATATAGCGACGCAGCGCACATGAGCTATCAGGTTGTTCGGTTGCCCGCTTAGCACTTATGACGATCTCATATGGTGAGCCAGAAGCTCGTGAACGGCGGTACGACATGAACGCTTGTCCGTTGACTGGATTGACAGGATTACAGCCAATTATGTCTGTCCTGATTACGTTGCTACCAATAGTCTGTCAACGGGCAAAGAGTTGTGAGCCGCGCACGATTCAAGCACTAGGAGATCGAGCAAGTGATTGGCTTCTGTCTATCTCACATTTCCTAACATATTACTTCACTTAGTGCCACCCATGAAAGCGCTTGTGACGAAATACAGTGGAGTTGAAACAGCACGCACAGTTCCTGGTTCTTTATTTCTACTGTGTTGAGGCTACCTTTGGGCTCGAGCTAGGACATGACCTACTAGGTTACCTGTTAGGTTCTATGTCTTCAACGATACAAGTAGAAATGTGGCAATTTACGTTTAGGTCACTGTCTCCGTTTTTAACAGCAAGTCATGCAGAGCTCCATGTTGCTTCACTACACAGGTTCAAAATTTCGCCCCTGATTGAGTGCTCTGTCCAAGTGAATTTCCTTACAATATCATACTTTCTCAAGTCGAACTTTCATTGATTTACCCAACTGAGTAAGGAAGTCACTCGCGAATAAACTGAACGCGAGTATATTACTGCCGATAAGAATGGTAATGTCGAGTTTTCTAAATATTTCATATGAAATCACAAACCCAAATTTTTAATTTCAATCTGGCCTTATGACAAATTATTTGTAAACCTTAATTTATCTTATTTTCAAATTTTCTTGGGCACATACAGTCGACCTTACACAGGAAAGTTACTGGCCGACGATTTGAAAGTACTTTAAATTTTTTGGAAACTATCAGTCTACAACGGTCGATGCTTGCGTGCCATTTTTCTTGTATGCTGGAGCGATCATATGAGCAGTGATACGGCAAGAAAACTACTCTTTACAGATAAAAATCTGGAGATTTTTTATACCCATCAACAAGTTTGGCAGATGTTTTGAATTAGAGTAAGCCTGACTGTGAAAAACCTAGGCCTCGGCTGGGCTTGGATAGAAACGGAATGTCGAGAAATGTCACCTGCTCCGTCCACAGTGCTCCTGTAGTGAACGCTTAGCCCGGATGGACAGTCTGTTCCCGTGGCTGGTTCCAGTCTTGAGGACGCCTGCGCTTTTCACACTTAGGTCTCCGCAAAGTTCCAGTAAACAACACGATTACTTTTTGTTGATCTTTTTGACTTACGCACGTGCTTTATATGTCACCACATCATGGAACCCAGGTCCAATGAAAGAAGCCGCATGACGGTCAGATGACATTAGGCTTATCCAAATAAATTCAGCACTTATCACCGGATAAGAGCTCACGAAACGTTGTCGGATATGGTTCAAAATGACAGTTCTTGATATCTGGATGAGATACATTATGATTTGACTGTAATAACTCGTTTTTCTTTTACTTGTGCTGTTTTGTGACATCATGTCTATTCCATCACTGGGCATTGCGTAATATAGTTAGGTGAAACTATTTGTTCATCTTTTTAAATAATATTATAAAAAGATGTTTGAAGTTGGTTCTCGATATCACCAGTACGATTGCGCCGTCACCGGTAACTTTAAGGTTGGGTTGTTCACATGGGGAGTCTTTAATCTATTTATGATTCAGTCTATAATGTAGAACGAGGAGACTCGGAAAAAAGGCTGGCCTTAAATCAAGACCCTCATCGTGAGGAGAAACAGTCACTGGAGTTTACTGACTGTTCTCAGCCACTGGATGCAGTGCTAATTTCCAGTCACACTGACCTCTGATCACTTGAACCAGTGACGCTTCAATCGATGATCTATAGGTTCGCGTTCGATGGTCGATCACGAGTAGCTCACTTGAGTCTTTATTCCATTTCGCCTACCGGCACTGAAACACCAGCGGAACTTCACCGTATTTAGTAGATCAACTGGTTCTTCTAATTTTTAATAACAAAAGTCGACCTAGGTAATCAATGAAGGGTCACCTGACAACGATAGGTTTTTGGCGCTTTCAGCCAAGTTTACGATTTATAAGGAGGCGAATGAATGAAGTACTGGTGGATTTCATCCGCATCCATCTTGTATAAGTAACTCGAACGGAAATGCTCCACTAAACAAAGAAATCAAACAATCCTACTGTTTCCTTGTGAGTGGAAGGTGTCCTCAGAGTTCATACACAGTACGTAACTTCAAATAGCACCAATTTTCGATCAATCCCAGACGCTCGCGTCCGATTCTAGTTAGTTAGTTAAAACAGTCCAGATATGTTGAGAAGATACTTAAAAGAAGCAAATCTTTCAATGGCTGTGGAAGCGAGAACTTACATATAACTGGTTTGTAATGAAAAAATGAATACAACAGGAGACAAATGTGGTCATGACAATTATGATTATCTTTTCATTGCTGCATCATGCCGAGTCTCCAGAGCAACTGCGTCATCGGAACGACCTGTTTTTGATAACACAGAGGTGGACTGGTACGTTTGTTAGATAACACCTCAACAAATTGGAGGATACATCTTCTTCTGGTGTGGAACAGGACACCGAATGTGTTGTTTTATCCACTCTGTCGTCAGTCTCAAATGCTTGACAATTAAAGAGCATGGATCTCCGTCTTTGAACTAGTTGGTGCATTCCAAGTCAGCAGTTGGAGTTGCAACTACGATGAGTGGTGCTTACTGGTCCAGTCACCAAAAGGTTAGTCAGTCAATTCTGTGTAACGTTCACCTCAACCACATGTAAAACTGTAAAATACGTAGACTTTGGCTTGGCAACCTTGGTTCTCGTCGTTTCATAGCACTAGTAGTTATACTGGTGGCTGTATTACGCGAAGTCGAGTGTCTTAACAAGCTCGTAAATTGGCGTCCAGGTCTCGTCTGAGTTGTTTGAAAAGCACACTGTTCACGAATGTCCTCCCCAAGAGAACAGTCCTCCGAAAACAGTAACCCTGCAAGCATTTTCTTGATTTTGTTGTCCACTTTCTCAATACGTTTTAATAGTCCTTTCTTTCTAGGGAGAAATAAATAGAATCGTTCTCCTGTCCTAACTTATCACCGGTGCATATTCCTTTTGCCTCTATACCTGGCCCCTTGTGTACGCTGTCGACAAAAACATCGGAAATGCGGGTGTATGGCAGTGAATTTTGGTTTCCTATAGATTGACCCTGAAACTGAGTCATCCGTTTCAATTTACTAAAGTGTTCAGGAGTGTTAATTGCTCTAAGTTTCCTTCTTACGTCAGCTTCGTATTTGCAAGTGCTGAGTCGAGTGTCGCGGTAAACTGCGTTGCATCTTGTGTGCTGTCAATGATTACAAAATTTGTGTATTTTGATACAGCGTTGCATATTCAGTGGAGGAATCCTTCTTATTTTCAATGGAAGCCATTAAAAACGTTCAGCAACGGAACCAATGGACTACTCATATCAACTCCGCCAACCTCGCACTTCCTACTCTCTTCAAAGGAGTACTTCGATTTGTATGCACGAAATTTAAGATCTTTCAAGGTTTTCGTGATGATGAGTAGTTTGATATCACGTTCGTCTACGTACTTGCAAAATTGTCCAATCTTCTGTCTCAACAGAATATCTATATTAAAAGACTAATTAAAATGACTATGTGCGCTTATGTGTGAGGTGTTGCTAACTCACCCAGCAAACGGGAAGAACAAAGACCTTCTGAGTCAACATTGTGTGCCAGCTGCACTCGATCACATGTCAAGCCAGAGTGGGAACAGTGCACATTGTCCTAAGCCATTTACAGTCAAGGTCAACGCATGTGCGACCGATAATGCTGTCCGCCTACGTGGTGACTGTTATGACTTCCAACATCTTCCCCCCACAATATTTTGAACACCATAGTATTTCTTTTGAGAGTCCATTTGATGTGGTTATATGGAACGTCGACTTCTATGGGAGTATCTCATTCCCG
Organism: Paragonimus skrjabini miyazakii; assembly: GCA_014338405.1. Classification (NCBI taxonomy): domain Eukaryota; kingdom Metazoa; phylum Platyhelminthes; class Trematoda; order Plagiorchiida; family Troglotrematidae; genus Paragonimus; species Paragonimus skrjabini miyazakii. The sequence continues at coordinate 65,787 of JTDE01000548.1, read as the reverse complement.
GCAACTGACTGCGTTGAGTGGCACCAGCATCCCGTTTATTTAGCTGTATGGGTTGTATCTGTGTGGCGTTTTCTAGAACATCGTATGAGAGACCATTTGGAATTATTTCTTCATTTCAAGTTGTACGTATCTTCTACGAAGCTGGTTAGTACGTCTGATCAATTGTTCACTTCCGACTCTTAGTTCATAATCAACCAGCCCCTGTTTACCTGTGATGGTTCCAGCAATCTGTGTTGGACGTCAGCTCCTGAACTCCTACGTATACACAATGTTTTCAACGTTGAATCGTCTGCCGGACTGTTGGGGTTGTACATTCGGTGTTGCTCGAGGCTAATAATCAGAATGCGGTCTAGGCAGCATAATCTGGTAATTCGTCCGTATTTTTCTTCCAAACAAACATTAGCTATGTGGAACGTTACCGGAAACGTTTGAATTGAGAGTTATTCTATAATTAAGCAGAGATAAATCCACGATGTTATCCAGATGTCGCTCTCCAGAGTATTTGAAGATTTGTCGTTTCACAGTATCCACAAATCTCTCAGCTTGACCATTTGATTGTGGGTGATACGATGAAGGTCTTAGGTGCACAATACCATTTGTTGAACAGACGTTTGAGAACTCGTTGGATGTGAACTGGGCACCTAGGGGAGACCCAATCTGAAGAGTAGGCTTCCATATAGGATGAGCTAGTTGGTCTTTCTATGTTACCAACTTTTGCCCACTTAGATGTAGAATCAACAGCAATCACAAGAAAAAAATCACTGACGGTTCCAGCAAATCAATGTGGATTCGGCTCCATGGCTTTTTCTCGAATGGCCAGAGTTGCAGCTTGACTTGTGAAGGTGATTTTGAATACGGTGCACATCGACTGTGCCGTTTAACCAATTACTGAATATGACGGTCTATAAAAGGCCAGCAAACGTAACAGCGCATCAAGGATTTTATCTTAATCAATCCGGCATGTGCCTCATGGAGCTGTCTTAAAAATCCCGAGTTAAGTGACTTCCAGATTATTATTCTTTCACTAGAAAAGTCTTTTATCTAAGGCCGACAGTGAATCAGACCTTATGAAGAATTCACGTAGTTGCGGTTCGCGGACGTATTTTGGTCATCGGTGGTTTAAAAATTTTTCAACCTGGACGATAGTATCATTGACATTAGAGGTGTTCTTGTTCATGTTTGCAGTGATTGTTGGGCACACAACATCGTCTATGAACACGCAATGTACTTCTTTTTCAAGGCTGATCGATGCACTGACCAGCCGATCGTCTGTTTAATTTTGTGCAGCAATCAAACGAGATAACACGTCTGTAATCTCAAATTCTCATGTGGACTTTTGTTCAAATCTGAAATCATAGCCAATAAAAGTGGTGGTCCATCTTTGAAGGCGGTTGACAGTGTGCACGGGAATGTCTTTCTAGCTGTTAAAACGGGTGACAGCGGAACATGATCGGTCTGAAGTGAAAATTTTCTGCCAAAATTCACTTGATGAAATTTCCGTGTAGCGAAAATTAATGCTAATGCTTCCTTCTTAATTTGGCTATAATTCCGTCCTACGGAGGTTAACAACCTGAAGGCATGAGCAATAGCTTTCTGTGATCCTTCCTGGAACCTGTGTAGAATTACAGCTACTATTCCGTATTCGGACGCATGTGCGCCCGTCGCCACTGATGTATTCCCAGCTTGCCCAACGAACATGAACAAAGACTGCTTGAGCCAACATCGCGTGCCTCATGCACTCGATCAAATATCAAACCAGAGCGAGAACAACGCACATCGTTCTAAGCCAATCACAATCAAGGTCAACGCATATGCGATCGGTAATGCTGCCTGTCCTCGAGATGAGTGTTATGGCCTCTAACAACGTGGGATGTAGTAGTGGTAACTTTTAGGCTGGACGAACGAAAACGCTTACTGACATTTATCAATTACTTTAAGTAACGGTACCAATCTTCGGTTACCCAAAAGGCAATGCCGCTTTACACCTGTGACGTTTTACCTGATAAACTATGTCAATTCGTGGAGATTCTACTTGACAGCGGTTAACCGAAAGTATTCGCCTGTTCAACACGTCTAATTTATCAGATAATTTGCGTAAGAGACGGTGCATCGAATATCTGAGCAGCACCTGAGGTCACTTATCATTTGCACATTCTTTATCACGGGTCCAGCGGTAACAAACAAGATGTTCCGGAATCGCACCTTCCCGTTCGGAAACCAATATTTTTGTTCACCAAATTAAACATAATTTTTGAATACAAGTAAGGGTTCGGGGCGTCATATGGAAGCAGAACTGTGAGTTAAGTTGGAACTGGAGTTACCAAGCCCTTACCAAAATGGGTCTGTGCAGTCACCAGGCAACTCGACAGCAACCATCGGGAGGTCAGCGTTATCGATAGTCAAGCTTCACCTGACGATAACAAGTGATAACTGATCTAATAGTCCTTTCATGTTCGATTCTGAACTTGAAACAACTGTTTCTTACAATACGCCGAAGCAACTGCAATCAGGCATTGTCGTCCCGTTGTGTGTATGCAAAAGAAGCCGTTTGTGACATGGCGGCTTCTTCAGAAGAAACTTAATAACATTTAAACTTGGATCATTGTTATATTTACAGCACTGAGTTCTCTTCGTCTATTTAGGCAAAAGGGAGAGAAGATATGTCGCAAAATTTTAAAATTTCCGTTTACTCTCATCAGTCGCCAATGTAAGGTCAATCAATTTCATAAAACTGCACCTGAAGACAAGTGAACTGACCAGGAAGATTGGTTTTAAATTTTCACAAACAGACGGTGCAATCAGTGCCGTGACAGTGAGACTGATGGCATCAGCATCTTTTGTGTAGACAAAACCGAGCAATATCGCCTGTTTAACGTCGCTAACAGTTCCGGATTACGATCACCTAACAATGTCTTGAACGATTTGTGTTTTGTGGTTTGGAATTTTAACTCACACACGGTTAAAACTCGTAGAGTTGCTGCTAACTTTGCTCGTGCACAGAGTGTGCATTGTTTTTTGTCTGGTTCATTCAGGGTTGCAGCAGATAAATGGCTGTTTCAAATAGTTACCTACGCGTAACCGCGCTAGTCACATGACCTCATTATCAGTATCATTCTATATTTTACTTGTTCATCCGTCAGATAGGGCAGGTGGACAGAATCTGACAGGTAGTTAAGGGGTGTCACATTGTATACATTGTACACACTGCCGAAAAGTTAGTTAGAGTTAAACCAAAAACATATCTTGCAAGTTTGAACGGAAATTCGTCGAGAGTGTGAAGGACCATTGACCTAAATGGGTGCAGCACTCTGTATTACAGAAGAACGACAATGTCTTCGAAACATACAAGCAGCCAGCGTCCGCAGTCGCGAGACACGTCGTAACCACTGGTCACGTTGCCGATCCAGGTTGTGCATTCAGAATCTTATTACATCATCCCAATCCGAGATTATTGCGGTTTGCTGAGGCTGTAGCAATCAATCGACTGAAGCCTGCTCTGTGTGCTCAGAAACAATTGTTTGTGAGTTTTACCTTGCCCTGGACTTAGTGACCTTTCCTAACCCATCAATCGACTATCCATCCCACCCACCACTAACTGTTCGATATTAAAAACAACCGCTTCATGTCATTGTAAATTTGATACTGATGAGTCAATACGAAATGCCTGCATCTGCCAGTTTTCGTGTTCTAACTGTTTTCTTCAAAAACAGATCTGTCGTCGTCAGAGGACACATGTCTTTCCGCTGATGTTTAACGTAAGTAGCCTACTTTCAGCAATACGTTTGAAACTTTCATGATTCTCGAATCCGGCCAGGTGCGGTTATAAACCCAACCTCTACTTTTTCATAGGCCTTACATGCAGACTCTTTACCTAAGTCGATTGAGAGTAACAAACTGTTAGTTCTATTGTTTGATTCCCGACATCAGTTGACTAGTTGATCTAAGCTGAGTATGACTGATCTACTCCTTCATCATTTCACTCGCATCAGCATCACTTCATCGAGCTGAGCATGGTGAACGTCAAAAAGTACCATATTGACTAACGACTAGGATGCGGAAAGTGTAATGTCACACTATTTCCCCAGAAATTTATGTACGAGTTCGAGCTTACAGACTCAAAAGTGGTCGATTTTATGATCGCGTGGACGATCCCATATCACAAATTAAAGGAGATTCAGTCCGTGCGTGAGTTGTTCTCTGATTCACTGGAAGAACAGCATTAGTCTTTCCAAATTGTATCGTCAATTGTTTGACTTACACGGACTTATTGGACGCATATTTACTATTACTATTATCCGTCCAGATACGTCAGTGTGATACTGCTCTGGTCAACCGGTACAAACCTGTACACTAGATAAACTTGTCTTACAACAAAATGTTTCACATGTCAGAGAGATTTCCTACTGGTTTCTCTGTTCCTTCTTTGTCTAACTGTGTACGGCAAACAGGAGAACATCTCCAATCAGGCGGATATGTACCAGATCTAGTGGACGCGTGCGGAAACCTATACAGTCAATATTGTACGACATTCATTGAAACTTGCTGAGAGGATCGATGCTGAGAAACGAATATGCGCAAGGTCGCTTGAGAGATCGAGCACCACACTTTTTTATATCTGGTCGAGCAAGCTAAATGATGTCGTCAGACTCTGCTCTTTTTTACTATCCGAAACTGTCGAACGTTCGTGGTATAAAGTGTACCAGCTAAGCACAAGAAACCACACTGGCCAACTTATCAAGTACTTTGAAGGTTTGCCAGGATGATGAATACGTGACCAAGACGCCAGTACATGAGTCTCAGAATAGTGCGATGGATAACTCGTCATACATATCACGCAAAAATCGACTGGTACATATCCCAAACAGTTAGTCTTAAAAAAAACCACTACGTTCACTAGTAGGTAGTCGTGTATTTGGTCGATATAAATTAGAAATCATTCATATTTGATAGCAGCTTCCGCATTTGAATAGATTTGTCAGCCTGTCTGTCTCAAACAAAGCATCAAGCTCGAATCTTTATTCTTATTGGTGCTTGCCGTGTCCATTTGTAGGGAGCTGGCGTAGTGCGCAACAGGACGACCTTTGACAATGCAGAGCGGAGTTGAAATAATGGTGGCGGAAAGAACTCGCACTAGTGACGAGTCTTAACGAGAATAAAAAATCCACGTCTAATCCTTCTTCAATTAGGGGCCGGCTGAAGATATTTTCTGAACATGGGGGCTATGGGCAACCGTGTGTACTTTTAACTTGCATCGACACCTACACCAGTTTTTCCAGACACCTTGATGTTGTATGTTTGAATATGGGCGTAGCTATTTTTAGTAGTTAGGTCCTTTCCTGTTCCCTTCTGTTTTTCTTCTATCTTCCTACACAAGGCTTGCTTTTTTCTTCTTCATGGTTGTGTGGCAGTTAAGCACCAGTGTGAAATACTGATGTATTGATGTCTATGATGATGATGATGAATCCAGAACAGTAAAATCCCTGAAATATGGTCACACATGTATACGTGGTTCAATTATTTTGTCAGGGGTGCAAATGTGACAAGTTTATTTCTCGCCTCATTTTATTTTTCAGTTGCGGTTCGTACAAAAAGTGTCTAAAAATCGTCCATATGTCAAAAAATTTAAAGCTATATAATGTGGTCGAAGTTTTTGTTTCTCTGTACTAAGGGACACCTTTAAACACCTGTCCTGTGTTATAACATTGTCAGGTAAAGATCATATCCTCAACAGAATGTGTTGTGTGACTTCCCTGGACAACATGTTGTCGGAATACAAATTTTTCATACGTTTTCAAACCTCGAACATCGTATCAGTAATGCGTAGTAACTGTGTATACTCCGAATTGTTAATTACTAATCCCACAATCATTGTCTCACAGTAAACATTTTTCAACCGAGATTCTGAATTAGTTTGTAAATCGAAAATTCGTCTTCACTTTCTAACAAATAAATTCAGCTTTTGGCCAGAGGTGCATTTATTTGGGGAATTTAGTATAACTTAGGCTAAAAACTACAGCTCGGTCGAGAATATGCTACGCGCCAGCTGACGTCGCAAGTGCGCACTCACTGCGTTCACACTGTGTCATGGCCTGGTTGACTGATGCTTGTACGTGAAATTTCACACGTCGGTGCATCCGTGCCACGCCGAGTAACACATGGGACAATCCGATTTCTCACTCGGTAGGCGAAGTGCTTGTCTGCCTCGGCAATATTTTACAAACACTCAATTTGTTACGCCGTCAGAGCGGGTAAGTTATTCGTGTCAGTGTGTTGGTTATTCTCAACGTCACAGACGGTCGGCCTTGATTGGCCTAACACCCGAACACATGGTACCTGTGCTTCCTAGACTAGTCCGTACTAGGTCAGTTGGATCGATGTAAGTAAGCCGGTGCCAGTGCAGGTCGAAATTGACCTGAATGAACGCATTAAAAGCCAGGCAAAGCACGGCTGAGTACTCGGCACTACCACATGAGAATCAATTGCATTTATTAGGCGGACGGCGGTCTACTAGAAGCTTTACTCCTAGTGCTCTATCGGACGAACTGTAGCCCTGCTAATAAGCGAGAGCCTCTTACAAGATACTAGAAAATATACCAGTACGAAAGCCATTGTTCACATTCCGCTATTGTATCTCGTCATTCTGTCAGATCCTCAAGGCTTAATTAGTCGATGTGTAGAAGAAATCGAATTGTTTAAGAACCTTAATCTTGTGCGACCCTTACTGAAGTAGGTCTTTATTTTCATGAGACATAAGTTCTGTACCAAAGTTTCATATATCCAGTGTTAAAACCATTTTTAAACTAAAGTGCATGGATGTCGGCTGCAGTTTGATACTGGGGTGTTTCTGCTGGTCACCTTCGTTGGTCTATTTGTTCTTAATAAGCCTCCTATATAACTTTTTATTCTGCAAAACGTCTCAATTTTGAGTTGTGTTCGAGTGTTCCATTGAACACTGTCCGTTTCGCACAACTCTGGTTCGGTGCTTTGATATCCCATAATGATTGGCAGGTGTTTTTATATCACCGGATCTGTCTCTCTGATGATCATCGACGAATAGCTGTCAGTACCAGTCGCATATCTCGTTTAACACATTTGTACGGTACTGTTCTCCATATATTCTCCTCAAAACAGTCGAAAACCCCGATTTTACGATCTGACGGGCGACATGTGATTTGACCGAATTCATCTACGGTGGTGTGACCGATTTCCCAAACGATATTCGGTTGGTTAACACAGAAAACAATACGCAGTTTGACTGAATGGATGGAAATGCACCTTCAAAAAAAGATTTTGTACGTTATCTGAAAAGTTGGGTCCCCTTTATCCAAATTACAATCGCAGCAAGAAGATAGGAATCGTGGAATACCACTATTTCTTAAGAGTCAGCGGCCATAGACAAACTATCTAAGTACAATGGATTGACAGATAGTAGTCAGAAGAATCGACCTAGTAAAATCAGTTTCTCAACTCCAATGCAAGGAAATACTCTGTATGAACGGTCGTTGTGCATGTACAAGGTTATTCGATAGAGTGCTCGGCGCTACTTTATTGACTCCGGTTGATGACGTAACTTTTGTTGATAACCGGTTATTCAATCAGTCCTGTTGCTCACATGGCGCCAAATACGGCGCTCATCTTTTCAGTCAATTTGATATGATGCTGATTTTGCTCCATCACAGATTATCCGACGTGAGTGTTGGCCTCTAAAATCAACGCTTGCATAACGGCATGCGGTGCTTGAGAAATGGTATCCAGTCTGACGAAAGTGTACGGTACATGTGAGCCAGTAAAACAGCGTCAAGCTGACTAATCACCGACATTCAGTGAAAGTCGGTCGATAATGAGAAGTGGGCGCGAAGATGTGGCACTTTTTCTGTTCGGTCTGCGCCAGATGAAGAGTGCTAGCTGTTGCTGACCGTTTTTTTCAGTTTCTGCATAATTGCTCGAAGGCTCGTCGTCACAGTTGTACGATAGTTGGTGAACACTTTATGGTATGCTTTAAACATCGAACTTATCAGACCTTTCTTTCGGATTAACAGATCTTAGTTTCGTATAAGCCGTCACAAAGTAAGAATGCAAATTTTTATATTTTAGTGTTGGGCGAATTCGCAACACGAACTTCTTATCTCAGCCAGTTTTATGATACGAACCCCATTTACGACAATATTTATTCTATCACGTGGTATTCACTATCATTACTAACATGCAAAACACGTTAAACACTTATTATTACATTATAGGTTCATTTGGCACATTATGAGCAGCATTCTTGCAGGTCTGACGCAGAAGAACTTTTCAGGTACCGTTGTTCCAAGTTAGAAGTACTTTTCGTCAAATATGTCGTCTTTTATTTTCATCAAATTTGTGTTTGAAAAGCATGGTTTACAAATTAAATTAAAATACAAACCATCATTTTTTGCAACAACTCTAATTTTTCACAATCTATAAAACACTGTATATATGGGGGCTTAGTAATGGTTACCAGCATTGGTAGTATATGTCGCCATGGTTTGGTCCTCTTCTGATTGATCATGTTATATCCTATGCGCACATTTCAAACGCTTCGGTAACTTGAAGATCGATGTGAAAGTAATCATCGCACATGTGAGATGGTACATATTATGCACCATGTGTGTGTATGCAAATTGCTTCTTCACTACTGGTAAATTGTATTAACCCAAAATGGTGATATCTAAATTAATTCAAAATTTTGTGTACTCTGAAAATTGGATTACAGCTGGTGATGGTGGCAGGAAAGGGAATTTGTTACACATTGCTAAGATCTCGTTGACCTTTGCTACCCTGTTGCATCTCTGGTACCAGTGTGACATCCGCTACTCCCTATAGACAACAGTGTACACGAAACGGGTGCCTTAAGCCGTTGTATCCAGAATGTGACTGAAACCAAGAAATTAACGCAGGCTGTACAAGCATCCACCACCAAGAACGGGAACACCCAGCTCTACTCGGTTGCTGTCTTGGTCATTATCCTACTCATCAGTAATCCCGATAAGCAATAAGAATCTTGATCCACATCCACAAAAAATTACTCACGGAAGACCGCATCTTTCAGAAAAGTGTACCGAGAGCTTAAATCCCGATCGTAGCAACGATTTGTACGATTGACGAGCTCTAAACACAACAAAACTCGAGCGTACTGATTATGTTATGATCAGCGATTGTGTGACTTCTCTGAGAATCTTGGCTGTGAGAATGCAGCTACGCTTGTTTGTACTTTCTTAACGACTGTTCTGTAAAGCGACCCTTCAAAGCCTTTCTGCTTACAGTTTTTCAAATATAGTTTAAGATAAACAAATTTCATACATATTTCTTGCTTGACATATTGCTGTTTGTTGCCGAGTGGGTGTAAGTCTATTCCATGCTTTGCCCTTTCTCTTTGGTTGCTCCGTTGGCCCTAGTCTCGGTTATATCTAACTACCTATTGCGTTACCAAACATGGTTCGAAATATACAGTGCTTCCAGACACCAACGCGTTCTTCTATTTTGATGCCTAGTAGGGAACCAAAGCGCAATTCCTCTTCAAGAAAACCCTTCTAACCACTCAGCAGACGGTCAGTTCCAATTCCGTTCGTTCATTACCAAGTTTCTAAAACGTTCTGGAATTCAGAAGTTGCAATCATTTATGAGTGGTCGTTTGGGCAGTTATTTCAGTCTCAGTATCTAGTTGGCATATCGCGTGGTGATGCAGTTTTTATGCCTTGCAGGTCAGGGTATTTCTACTTAATGTAAACACTCCATTTTCTTATTACTCATTGAAATTTTTGGTGGTCTATCACATTATTCCCTTCCCAAAAGCCTCACTCCTTCATTTCATTTTCTTTGAAAACTCTGTTACTTCAATGTGGCTTCCTGAGCTGTCAGGAAATTCACTCCATTTACTTTCTCTAGTTCGCTGGCCTGTACTCACCCTTCCCCCTACAGTCTCGTACAGTATGAACAACCCCGCAATACTCGAACATTGTACGCAGGTCTCCCCATTTTGATAATTGTTTTTTCAAAATCGGACCACTTTCTACTGTGTTCCGTTACCTTTTAGATTCATCCTTAGACTCATAAGAAAATATCTGCTGTTTTCCAACAGTCTTTCAGGGTTCTTTTTCGACATTGATCTTAGTGGCTTTTGATGACCGCTGCCTGCATATCACCGCCTGTGAATGATGTTTATCACCAAGAGGGCAATGATATGGTACTATGATAGGTTTTATCAATAGGCTACCTTTGTTTGCGCGAAGTGGTTCCGCTTCATCAGTTATTGTGGTTTGAACGGGTATTACGTATGTTTACTCATGGGATAAAACAGTACTTAACGTAAGGGTATAAGGAAACTGCTTCCAAGTTTCGCTCACCAACTATTGAGGCGGTCAACAGCTGGGTTTAAAAGATGATTAGTGCTGTTCTACAGGACACTGAAACATATTGTCGCAAGCGATAGCTGAAGACGAAAATATTGTTACGACAGTTCACAAGATAGCCGTCTTGGCTGTTATTACCTATGCTTCCTTCTAAAACAAATATGTACCAAAACCTAAAAATCGACTGCGAAAATTCCGAAATTGCGTGCGCTCCGGAAGTGACAAAACATTCTATTCATGTTGCCTTTGTACATCATGCTGTTTTTGTCATGTTTTCATTTAATAAGTCCTTTTAGCAGTTGTGTTTGCCCCACGGTCTCACAGTTGTCTACTACCGTTTATCGTTTATTTTGAACAGAGCTCTACACAACTTCATCCAGAGAAAGAGCAAGCCGTGGCGCCAAAAACGCGCAACAAGGTGTAAAAAGGGGAAATTCTAAGCAAGTTGGCTGTCAAATGTAGGGTGCTACATCAATGAAGACACTAAACAGTTGACAAGTCCTTCCATTGGAGTGGTAAGCCTAGATAGTACTGTAATCGCAGTCAGCATATGAGAATGTTTCGCACGACATGGTAAGTGTAGAATAGAAAAAAATGGCCTTTCGGAACCAAAGGTTGTTTAAAACACCGGAGTGTTACGCCCACACTGTGATGGAAAAATGTCCTTTCATAGTGAAACGATCGCTAGAACAGTGGCAAAAGAAATGACAATGTTCCCCGCATAAAAGAGTCCAGTTTCAGGTAACCCCTTGTAAGCAAAAACCGGTCACTGCATGATTAGTAAGTCACAGTCAAATGATTACATTGCACGAAGAAAACGCGGTCGGTTAACGGTGGTATTCTCGCTTTTCTGACTGAAAGTGGACGTCAGATGAACACTGGTTTATCGCGTGCCCGGAAACCGATCAGAAGCTGTCTCAGTGAGAACGCTTTGTACTGCAGAGGCTATCGGGATCGTGCTGCTTGACCCGGCATTGTTTAATCGAAAGCGGTGTGTTTAGGCACTGTATATACTACGGCCACTAGTTTGTCGGATCGATGGCCAACCTGCGGGACTAAACGAGTAGATTAAGGATGCCGTAATGGGTCAAACAAGCCATCGTCAATTGAATGACCAGTGACCTGGCTTCGCTGAAATGAGTCCCGTCAATATCTCGACCCAACTCTACAAACTCGTTGCATATTTGTACCAGGCTGGAGATGAATCGTAGGAAAAATACGTCCACCTGTGTATTCAGTCTCAAGATCATAAAGGGCATATTTGAAAGTGCAGAATCTAACCGATAAACGCCGCAGCTTTTGCGGAAGATTGCTTAAAGTGACAAATTCAATCGCTTCTTCTGGTTTTTACCAAGAAGATATCATATATGCTTGCACCCATTCATGCTACAGCCATATCTCAGTGTGCGTAAGCTCTTTGGTCAATGTGTTTGTATCGCAAGATTTACTTCTAAACGTACGTTTGACTCAGATGTCACGTACTTAGGTGGCTGGTGAACGAAACTGTCCTTATCCACTAATTGGCCTTATAGTCCTCTGGCGGGATTTTTACGCTTTTCTGGAATAAATATTACCAGTAACCGAGCAGCGAATACATTTTCATCATTAACATGTTTAGTGATCTCTGACAGTTAATTACGAGCACGGATACTCCGCGATTCACGACATCAGATTAGCACCAAGATGCCAGGTGGTCACAAAACGTCTCCGCAAAGTGTATTACGCTTTGTACCAACAGCTACTGCCATGTATATCAACTGTTCAGATGCGACACACTAATACCAAAATACCGAATGGTTTTGCTGCACATTGATATTCATGAAAGTAAATTTATGCGGAGCATACACAAGCAGATGCGGACGATTACGAAATGACGCGCTGACGTGTGACAGGTAGGTTGTAAAACAACCATCATTCTGAACGCGTTAATCTGTCAGTTGCACGCACAGCTAGTTAAATGCAGTAGAGAGTAATCTGCAATCCAATGTGATCACATGTGTTTTCTGGTTCGTTTCTCCCATTCCATTTACATCACGCATAAGTTGTACGCATATGAAAAGTCTCAGGGGCCCCCACGATGAGTAAACTTCGATTTTACTTAACATTAGATTATAACAGGGACCCAATTTTTTGTACAAACAACAGTGTGAATATGAAAGAATGAGTTGCGGACAAACTGAGAGTGTAGCCCCAGTAGATCCCATATTTGCAGATGCATTACGGGAATGCCTGAATGAAAATTTCTTGTAAGAAGTGCCTGCACCTCATTCTACAAGATTTACATGGCTGACATCCTAATTTTTTTACCGCGAAACATTTTTTTACCGCATTTTTTAATAATGCAAACGTTTTCCACTTAAGCTTTATTGTATTTTACAAGGTTGAGCACAACAGATGTTTGCCCTTCTTGGACTTTCTTATCACCAGACGTTAGGATGGAACATTGTGACTATCTGGTCATCATAATATGTTTTCAGTTCGTTAGCTTCACACCAATTTCCTATAAACGAAAATTGGTGCGAACCTTATTCCGCAAAGCCAAAAACATGTGCACACCTAGTCGACTGGAGAAATATCAGAGGGTTATTAAAAGTTCATCAGCGCAGAAAGAAGACATATGTTGCGATATGTTAACATTTCGTTTACTCTCATCAGTCGCAAACGTAAAACATGCAGGTTATATATGACAGACAATTAGAGATAGACAGGGTTTGGACACGCATACAATCACACCACGTATTATGTCATCACCACCACGGCAACCCTATAGGTTGCTTCACCCACTTTTGTGCACATAGCGCCGGCTGATGAGCAACATATGTCTTCTTTCTGCGCTGATGAAGATATTGAAGGGAACCCAGTGTTTCAGGTTATTAAAAGGACAGTGAAGGATAACGGTTACCTGAAAAAATGCATGAATTTCCACTGCAAAAACGAGGAACTTGATGAGCCCCATTTTGAAGAAAAAAACCACATTTCTGCAAATACGATTCTATGGTGGCCACCTGACCAATAAATTAAATGACAAATTGACATCATCGTAGTAACCCACTTACCAGCTACACAATTGTATATCTTGTTGTGCCTTAAGGCGTTGGAGTCCACCACAGCGACACACAAATAAACAATGTCATTCATATAATACCATTGCAGTTGCGATTAGGTCTACGTACGCAGAACAGACTACTGTCCGTTTTTTGTGCACAGAAGGTGCTATCAGAACTCTCATCGCTGTGGAACCAATTGCTCGATAGTGTTCCTGAAACCAACATTATTTTTATCGATTCATTCACCCGTTGTTGTTGTTGTGTGTGTGCAGTTTATTGCTTTTACGTTGCCGGCCAGTTAAGGCGAATCGAAATGTTAATATCTCGCGACAAGCCTTCTCTGATTTCATAACCTACACAAGTAGTGCTCTGAACATTATTCAACCGATTAAATGTTGACAGAAAAGGCAAGCGTTAGTGCCCACATTCTATAACTCTACAAGATGTTCTGCATATTAGCAAGTGAGTACTACATAAAAGAGATTACAGGGCAGGAAACAGAGGTCAGTTGTACGGTTTGGGAGATGAACGGCTGTGTTATTCGTTATGATGACGGGGATAATGACTAATTAGCGAGTAGCACAGCGGAATATTTCCCCTGCTTGTTCAGTGCTGGATTTGCTGAAGTTCACATGGTGCGTTTGTCGTTCTATGCTTGGTGAGACGTCGAAGCTGGAATTTGTTGATGCACGCTTGGGTTGCTTGTAAAAATTCGCCTTAACGTTTACTTTCGTTTTTCTTTTTAGTGCGTGTGGTGAATAATTATAAAGAATTCTGTACAGTGACTGCACTCACAGAATGTCTGTTTTCTTCCTTTTATAATTGTAATTCAGTACCTAACAAGACTTTCTTGCTTGGCAACGTTTGACACGATCACACCTCTATCTGCACCCGATTGTTGTAAGGAGCTTTTACCGTTGATTAGTGGCCATTCACGAAGTCGTTTGCGGTTGCCTCGCTTTGAACTTTTTTCTGCTGGATAATGTCAGTATCCATTTAAGTTTCGTTTAATGTGGGGGAGCAATTTCATTGCAATTTTGCCAGTAGTAGTGATAGATAACCTTCAATTATTTCAATCGTTTTTTCTGAGGTTTTCACAAACTTAGAAGGTAGTCCTATTACTCCAACCGTCTGAATCAACCTTATTGTAGTTGGGGATTACGCGTTGCTGAGTAGGTTATCCTGAATCGCCAGGGTCGCTTCAAAATTCACCTTCATATTTGGCCTATGTTTTCCGCGTTATAGCCTTCTGACTTGTAGTATGCACTAATTAATATGTAATGGAACTGGTAAGGCCACTAATTATCCAGGTTAACCTTTCTGACCGACCTCAAAATTTGTTTCCGGAAAACGCCGCTTTACCACTAAGTATTATTAAAGTGACAATTATATACCATTACTTCGTTAACTATGGTTCTGCTGAAAATTTAATAGCCGAAAAATTTCCCTCAATCACCTGCATTTACTAGTGTAAACATTTTACCTGATTGTTCCTGATAACGACAAACGTGATGAAAAAAACAATGTACAATGCACCGTTCGAGTGACACGCTGTCGGACCGAAACTGCTAAAAAATACAGCAAAAATTTTGAACACTGTTTAATTTGAATGGGCTAGCCTTAAAATTGTGGACTGCCGGTATCAAAATAATGGTGTGTGTGCAAGATAAATTCTAATGTTTTGAGGCACATTTTTTAAGTGACTGTTGCTGTTGGCTACAGTAGGATATGGTAGTTAGTTAATTGGGACTTGGAGATGTATTTTAAGCCGGCAGGGAAAGAAAATTAAAATCAAACAGCTAGCATGAATTTAGTCGCAACTATTGCGACCGCAAAATATGCATTAGAGCAATTTGCCTTTATTAAGATATCTGCTTGACTAGAAGCAAAACTGTCACTATGCTGTCTGTCTCGTTGACAGTCACGATTAATGCAATTAGCGCATTCCTATATCATGACGTGATCAACCCTACGGAACACTCTGTGTAGTAGTTTTTTGTGCTATCTTTGATCGAGATGTCGAGGCACGTTTGACATTCTCACCAAGTAGTATAAACTGATGAATGTCTTTGCAACCAACAATATTTACCAGTCACAAGCCGGAGAGTACACGACTGAAAGAGCGTGATTGCGAAAACTTCAGAATTCAGGTACACCGTTTTTGTACAGACTAGTACGTTTGCTCAATGTAAGTGGTAGACGATTTTTTGGTTAAAATGAGTTGAATACCAGTCAGAATTGATCCCAGCCTTTGCATTCTCACAGGATTTTTAGCTAGTCACTTTCAAAGAAAAACACCATACTCGAGTTATGCTCCTGCTGGAGCTCCTCAGTAGTGCAAATTGATACCCCGGCTAGGAGTCGAACACCGGACACGCTTGCATGAGGCACCTGTGATGACCATTGCGCCAATAACCATAAATTATAAAAAATTGGATTATAACATGCAAACGCTAAACCGCATTTGCTTGTAAACAACGCCCATGTTGTACTGTCGTTTCGAAATGGGACACAGTAACTGTCCTGTCAACTTCAGTTGATTAAATAACAACATGGTTTTTAAGTACCAATATGTATTTCCAGTGAAATTGTACGGGATACACTAAGGTGTAGATGATCAAGATATTACTCATTAACGTGTTTAAAAGCAAACAAAAAGACAGTCAGTATTAAGAGGATTTCAAGTTATGGAATCCAGTCACCTCCACTATAAGAGGCCTGTCAACCGGCAACTCCAATAATCATGAGTGTATAAAGGAAAACATATTCAGGGATGTTCACATTTAAAAATGTTCGGAAGCCATAGGGTTGAGTCAATTGGAAATGTTCGGAACATTCATCATATATCATCTATGTTCTGACTAAATATACGTTAACAACCGTACTATCCGCCGAATCGTACTAAACCCGGACGAGTTAGAGAGGCACGCCATCTGTTAACTGCATTCCTCCGAGATGGTGGTTATGACAAGATATCAAAGATAAGGAAGGACTAGAGGGTTCAAATCACAGAAACCACCGAACATGCTGAGTGACGTTGAATTAGTTAGTTTTGAATACACAAAACAGAGTGGTTTAACAACTCTGCCACCACATCAACAATCAAGTGGAAAAGGTGATTCGTGACTAGATGGCAAAAGTCAGACAAACGAATTGGAACGCCGTCTCCTTGTTTGCGTTTCAGATACAGTAGGCCAAATGAACAAATACTGGTAAAGTGTCGCTCATTGTTGTCTCAAACAGAAATCAAGTGGGGTAGTATTTACACTTTTTCATGATAGGCACCTTACCGTGCAATTTTTATACTCATCCCCAGGAAGTGTCAAAATACTGAAACAACACCATTGGATACGTTATCTTTCAGCTGGAGTTATATATTACTGGATCGTTACCTTGGTTACGCGCTCAGTCGTTTGACCCGAAACCAAGAAATGAGAATAGACGCGGCAACACCGTTCGTTGGAAGAGCAGGACAAAACTAGGCCACAGAGGCTCTAAATTTATAGGACGAAACGATTACCCTAAATGGCCGACGGACACAGAGTGAATCATGTGAAACAGTAACGGCGTCAGAACAAGTCACGTTACAGGGAGTATCAGAATGCAACGCGAGAAAACACAGTCCAGATAGCGCACAGGCGTTCGACCTCACGCCTGCAATCTGATTGGCTGAGTGGAACCATACCACCGCCTACGGTCACACCATCAGAATTGGGCTGGCCGATCGATGCGGCGTGATGCGCCCTGGCTGTTTCGTTAGGAGATGCACCTCCTAACATGTGCAACGACGGAACTTATGATAGAATAGGTAGTTCATCAAATAAATTAGTTGGACTGCTGTCAGTGCTATCCTTATGTCCTCTTTGAAGGGAACTTTACTAAGCGGATAATAATGAGGCACACTGAATGCACTAGGTGATTACATGGAATTGCATGGGCGATGTCTGCATAAACAGGTGAGTGCCGTATTAATGATACGATTCTGTGGGTAAACGGGGGAACATAGGTTCATCTTAACCAGTCGTCCATTTTATCTATCAGCCATTAAAGCATATGAGCGCAGGTGCTTGCCCAAACTAGAAAACCAAACGGTTAGAAAGCGTGTCACCACAAAGGCTTCTGTTCAAAAAATTGGAAAATAACAATTCGACATTCCATTTTCTGAGGTAAGTTATAACTGCCTGTTAGGTATCTGTCTGACATAACACAGAGGAATAACGACAGTGTCATTTTATTTATTACTGCCGCTATAGCACTGACTGAATGATCAGACTATGAGAATTGTTAACAAATGTACTTCATCGTGTTTATCTTGCTTCTGACTAAATCGACCGGGATGCAGTCGGGATCTCTGTTCAGTTGCAGCCTAACAGGTTGACACGAGTAACACGATCTACTTAAGGGATGAACTGATCGGCAAACTTCAGAATAGCCCAGTGAGCAACATTTTTCCTGGATTGTTAGCCGTACAATGTAGGGCTAAAATCTGGAGGTAAAGCAGGCTTACCAAAAAAACATCAGCTAACCAGTGAACGACATGAGAACAAGAGGATTCGTGGCCAAATCTCTTAACTGGTTGTACTGATCCTCCGTGCAGTTCAGTCAGTTTGACTCACTAACTATAGCATATATTTCTAACTGCTCGTCCAGTGTAGCACGTTGCCTTTTTAAACTGTGATGGTTAAAACATAACAGCTTAGTAGAACAGGAGCGCTGACGTACAGTTCTTTCCACGTTGAATTATGATAATTAAATGAAATGTTTCATTTCGGAAATATAAGTTTACTAACGCTTTTTGGTCTGCGAGAATAAGTTTGGTACATAACTGTTTAACAGATGCAACTCGTAGTTATTACTAAAACCTTTCTTGTTGGTTTGTCTGTTTGACGACTCCTGTCAAATAGTAACATTCGGATTACCCACTTGTCATTGAGGCTTTTGCTAGGTAGCTTAACCAGAATACAAAAGAATACGATCCGAATGATTGTGTGGCCTTGCACAGGAGTAAATTAATCGGAGCGACTATTGCGGAATGTTGACATTTTATTTATTGTCATCAGTAGTAAGCGTAAAATACTAGAATATTGTATCTCGGATGGATAGAGAAAAGCAGTGGGTGAATGTATTGCCAATCGCACCGAGTATTATTTTGGCAACCCTACCGCAATCGAATGAGCTGTCTCAGTCCCTTTGCACACACACACACACACACACACACACACAACGACCACCGTTAAGTTCGGATTGGCGTTGCTATACTGAAACCTGACATATAATAGGTAAGGATATAGCCTTATGTCATAGGGCTTGACGTATTTGCAAATCTGCTGGACTGCAAGCAGAACAAGTGATCCTAAGAAAATTTTTATCAGTAAATGGTCGTCCGGCGAAGGTCACTGGGACTCGAAGCAATCTGAACGAGAACAGTGAGTAGATTCAGTTGGCCGAAAATCAGGGGTTGTGTTTGCGGTTCATCTGCGGAACGACTTCAGATATAATTTAAACCTATTGTAGATCTTACATATGCGATTTCCCGATTGTATCAAGTTGAAGTTGCCAAATGACTATCGAATCGCAATGGTGAACACAGGTTGTCTTAAATTTCTCTCTCCTGCGTTGCGTACCACTTCATTTGTGGTCACCGTGACGCGAAAGATCAACAAAGAGTCGAAGACCTCGAAATGGTTGAAACGACTGATGATGCAACACCGTCAAATCAGTTAGCCTGCCTGTCGGAAATGTACGCCGTCAATCACTAACTTGTAACGAACCTGGTCTACTTACCTCAGCTAGATAACTGCTATGCAGCCGGCATTCATAACTGTTAGCCTTTAGCGAAACAGTGATTGTCTGAAAGTGGAACTGAGCGTTGGGTGCACAGAAGCAGCTGAAGAACTCAATCAGATTGTTGTGGTCTCATTGCAAGCCGCCTAGTGTATCTACTCACCGTTTGCCTGATGTACATAGCCTGCTTGTTTCACGTTTCTTACTGATAAACTTACATGAATCACTCTCATATATTGACATGTCTTCTTTTTGCTCCCGTGAGGTGGTGTTCCATAGGTGATCTCGATGAATTTTCCTGAACTCACTCACCGGTGGAACTGACGTGGACCATCGCCTTATTAGCCGACATGGAGTTGGAACTGAGGATGTTGTTTACTTCCAAACGATCCGTAACTGCCGACTTTACCGTGAACGCTTGTTGCCGTTGAACAGTTTAACAATGTTATCACATCGTTTATTGTCAGTGTCCGGTAGAAGTCAGCCTCACTACATCGTGTTGGTTCAGATGAATTAGGAACACCATCGTCGACAAAGCCCATTAACGAACCTCTGCATCATCCGTCAAGCAGATTATCAATGGTAGTTGTAAAGTATGATATAGTTAAGTTTGATAAGTAGTTTGGCGGACTTGCTAAATTAGAAGAGATCCGACTGCGAAAAATTCGAACTTCTGCTAGACTTGAACCAGCAATAGGAACAACATGCCCAAACACGGCAAGTGCAGAGTTGGCAGAGTTGGCTGCTGGGCAGTTGGGTCTGTTCTAAATTGTCATCTCTGCCAAACTACTTATCAGTAATACAGTGTCAATACTCATCAGTCGCGTTGGTGGATTGCGGTGTGAACTGATCGAGAAATCCTACATGAGCAGTCAATCGACTGGATCATTTGATGGATTCCATATGACACAGTTGGTTGTATGGGTAACTAGGTCCATATGTAAAATTTCTGAGCTTCCGACGTGGCTTCGTAGCTCAGCTGGTAGAGCACTTACCGTGTTTAGGCATGTTGTTCCTGTTGCTGGTTCGAATCCAGCCGAAGTCCGGATTTTACGCAATCGGGTCTCTTCTGAATAGTTGAGCCTATTTACTGAATCAAGAAAGACCAGGTAACAGTAAAAAAACCGAACTAAGCAAAACAACCAACTAGGCTTGCTTCTCCGTTTTTCTGATGAAAACCTATACGTTTCACCGCTTATCCAAACCTCGGCACAATAAACGATCTAACAGCGTACCAATTAAACATCGCTTTAAGACGCTATATTAGGAGTGGACAGACAGTTTCAACGCCATCCTTCGTTATTTGCCAAGTGTATTGTTCCGTACTGTGTCAGTCAGATTGCACCTTGTGATGTTTAATGTGCCATTGTTATCATCCAGCGACAGACTGATTCTTGGTGCTATAATACACCCATAAAACCATGTTCGTAACCCCTGAATAACGGCTTGCTTACTACAATCATTCCGAGGTCTTATTCTCATTGCCTATTTGGGAGATTTGAATGTAACACGATTCCTAGGGCAATTCAAAGTTCCAAACTCCGAGTATCATAATTTGATCACCTGGCTACCTACAACACAATAAACATGAAGACAGAAAACATGGTGAGTAAGAAAGTTGACCAACAGGAAACGTGAACTGCGTGGATAAGAGCAGTTATACAATCATTGTTCCGAATTGTGAATTCGATTGACCGTGGGCTACGGGAGGTTTTGTCCGCGCGAACTAATTCTGAGGGCAGAAGCAAGAGTTGCGTAATCGATAACTAATGGCTTCAGCAACAATCAGCATCCGGAATCACACAATTATGGATCGAGTGCTTGACATTTGATAGAGAGTCTGAAAGGTAGCGTTCTTACTAACAGAATGACTAGAGTTGATCAGATGGACACCAAACAAGATTGGAACCGTTTTACTCAGCGCACCGTACAACCGCACAATATGATGCCCATGCACCCCAGCAGGCAGTCATCTTATAGTGCGGTCCATATACGATGGTCGAGATGGGCGAATAAATGAGTACACGCAACGACTGTTTGTATACCATGGAAGTTCGTCTCTAAGTTTAAGATGATAAGGAAAATTAATCGAAAACACGTGCATAAATGAGCTGCAAGGGGTTAATTCGACTGACTTTTTCAGCTTGTTTGTGATGACCTCGTAGAGGATAATATGGGTTTTAAATTCATCGCCTGCATCATCTTCCGAATAAAATGCACTAGACGGCTATTCTGCATGAACATTTATGGAAAATTTAGCTCAGCTTGCAAGAGTTAAATGGTGTTAATCCTTTACGCCGTACGCCTTAGCCGTCGTATGAAGTTCCCCTTTTGACTTAACGGAACGAAACGGTCACAATTAATGTGCCAACCACCCCCTCAGATTTCTGTTCATTTTTCGTTGTACTGAAGCACCTTCTGTTCCAGCCATGTCGGCATCAGTGAAATCCATTCAGCCGTTGCTATATGATTCCTTAATGAATTTATTGTTGACGTCTGCTGAGTTGAAAGCCAACGTAACACTTTTCATTTTGATCACTGATGAGTAGTCGGCGATTTGGTTGATTTCATGTTGAACATCATCCACAATTGATCGCAGCTGTCGCATTCCCATGGATTTTCTAATCGGTCCCTTTTGAAAAGAAGCACTAGACTCGAGTTTCGCTCTCATTAGAGCTCGTCAGTAGTGCGTATCCTCGCTACTGTCCAGACCAGAACTGCGGCGACGCTGTTCGTGAGACAACCGTGTTTACCACTGCGCCACTAACCTCACACTAGGCAAGACCGAATTATCATATGTGATCGCCCAGCTTTTCATTTTCTAAGCCGTACACGATCTAACTCCCGAAGTTCATCAAGGTTGTGTTGGTACTAATAGCAGACGCATCTCCTAACGAAGCAGCAAAGGCAAATCACGTCATATCGATTGATCGATTCGGCTTCGAGTTAATTGATAAGTTCTAATTCACTCAGTTAATCAGATTGCAGCTGCGCGATCGAACGCCCGTACATTATGTGAAATGTTTTCACGAGTGCACTTTCTAATGCCCCTCTGTAACGTGATTTGTACGCCTTTGGACCTATAAATTTAGAGCCTCTGTGGCCTAGTGGAACTCGCCTCGTTTTTTCAGTAAACACTGTTGCCACACCTATTCTTTTTCTCGGTTTTGGGTCAGCGATCGAGCGCGTTATATCAGGTACCGCCAAAACTTTCGGCACAAAGCGAAGAAATGCACCCAGTTCTGCACATTCCACACTCACCACGCGTCACCCTCAAACCGGCAGGCCAGCCAGTAATGGCAACGACTATCGCTGGCCCAGCAGGTGGTAGTCGTCTATTTTCCATCAGAGATCGATCGACCGGCGTTTTGTTCCCTATCGATACTGGAGCCGAGTTCAGAGTCATCTCACCACAACTAAATGGTCGACTTCAGTCTGGCCAGTACACTTTACAGGCTCAAATCAAAGTCGCATTATAGCCTTCGGGGAACGCTCTCCCACTGTTAATCTCGGTCTCCGGCGATGCTTCCGATGGATCTTCCTGCGTGCTGACATTAAAACGCCACTCATCGGTGCCGACTTCCTGGAACTTTTTAACCTTTCTGTTGATGTCAAGAAGCGTAAGATAATTGACAACAACATTGCCTACACAGTAAACAGTGTCCAATTGAGGAGTTCAGCAATTGGCATCCGGCACGCTCTTCCACCAACACCGTCTTTCGCAGCACTATTGAAAGATTTTTCTTCGTTAATTCGGCCAAGACGGTTAAACACAATGCGGTACATCATATTATAACACGCGGTCCTCCGCTTTTCGCTCGTCTACGCCGTTTCCATCCGGACAGACTCAAAATAGCCTAGGCCGAATTCGAACATATGTTTCAGTTAGACATAATTCGACCCTCAAACAGCCCTTGGGCGACACCACTACACAGGATATCCAAAAAGTCTCCGGGTGATCGGCGACCTTGCAGTGATCACCGTGCTCTCAACAACTGCAAAACCCCGAACAGGTACCCTACACCACCTGTCCACGATTTTTCTTTAGGACTCGCTGACGTTACTATTTTCTCTAAATTAGACCTAGTACGCGCCTGTTATCACAACACGGTCGCGGAAGAGGACATTCCGGAAACAGCCATTACAATACCTTATGAACTTTTCGAGTTCACAAGGATGCCATTCGGGCTCCGTAATGCGGCTCAAACATTTCAGCGATTCATGGACGAAGTATTACGTGGACTAACTTTCGTGCACGTCTACATCGATGATGTTTTGATCGCTAGCCGCTCAAATGAGGAGCACTTTTCTCATATTCGTGCTGTTTTTGACCGTTTCGCGCAGTATGATATTAAAATCAACATCGCCACATGTGTCTAAGGAGTTAGTTCATTGGATTTCCTGGGACATCGTCCCGACCAAACCGGCATCACACTTTTGCCAGACAAGGCCAAGTCTATCTCGACTTTTCCGATTCCCACTATGAAGTGCCGAAGGAGTAAGATGCACAGTCATACGGTTACCACACCTGCACATTCTCCCAACCAGACGCCCATTTTTTCCATGTGCACCTTGACACCGTTGGCCCACTACCACTGTCTAACAATTGTACGTATATACTGGCCGCAATCGGTCGTTTTACCCGTTAGACTTTAGTCGTGCCCATTAGAGATGTTTCAGCGGAGAACATTGGATCGCTAATTTTGGTGTGCCATCTACAATCACTGCGGATCGAGGCACCCAGTTTCCGTCTTCCCTCTCCCACAACCTCGTGCAGTTACTGGGTTGTTTACACGTTAAAACGACAGCATAACACCCTTGCGCTATTTGTTAAGTCGAGCGTTTCCATTGGCAACTAAAAGCCTCCATAACCGCCCAGTCCGACACAACGAAATGGAGTGAACGTCTACCACTCATTCTCCTCGGAATCCGGTCTACCGTTAAAGAGGACAATGACTGCACTACATCTGAATTAGTTTACGGTACCAACTTGCACCTCCCAGGAGAACTGATTCAACCCTCGACCCATACCCAGGTACGGATTACATTTCACGTTTACGACAGCACATGTCCAGCCTTCGCTTCACACCGACCCGTAAACATTGGCGCCCAGAACAAAAATCTCCAAATTTGTTTACGTGTAAATTCGTGTTTATGCTCCAAGACGCCACCAGGAGACCGTTACAACCACGATATCTCGATCCCTTTAAGGTGGTTAATCGTGACGAAAAATTCTTCATCATCGACAGGTCCGGACGAAGCGGATCCGTATCCATTGGTCGACTAAAACCAGCCTACACAGAGAAGGATGTTGGCCCACCTGACCCGATGTTGACTAGAAGACACCCCTCCCCACCCCCGATAGTACTACGCCCAACTGCAGCCCAACCCTCTTGTTCCCTTGATCAACGCGCCACACATAGAAGGCGGTCTGTACACTGGCCGAAACACCTGACAGATTACATCACATGATATGGCTATCGTGCGTTTCGTTTGTTCTCTCTTCACGACCGTTCTTTCATCGTGTTTTTAACCCATAAACGCTCTGGTGAGGAAGTATTGTAGTGTCCGCAATTCACAGTTATATTTCATAATTCATTTTTATATGCTCATGTATATACCGTTTTGTTACCTTCATATGTACACCTGTTTGAAACCATCATCATCACTTTTTGAATCGAATCGTCAACACAAATAAACGGGAGTTACCGCGCACCGTCCCTGTCTTCTTCAGTTGTGCAGATTTTTTAGCTGGTAAAGTAATTGCACGGCGAAATATTTTAGCTCCATGTATCAGCTGATCTATCGACGCTCAGCGTTCGTCATCCCACATCGCGTGTGGAATAATCTACCGGTCGTCTAACGAACCTGCTCTCTGGTGCTGTCTTTCTCTCGTGTGGTGGTCTATTCAATCCAGCGGACCTTGACTTATCAGAATCGTTCTTGTTTTACAGATACATCTTCTGTTTTATTTGTACGCCTACATTTTGAGCTTATAAATTACCGTTACAACTCCTCTTTGGTATTATTATATTTTGGTAATTTCCATTATTTGATTGATTAGGTCTATGCAAACAAACATGGTAGACAGCGGTGGGAAACGGAATGTAGGTAATAAAACGAGATACAGTTCAGTTGTTTACGCCCGAAATGAAGTTTATGGAAATCAAATAAACGTTAACATATCAAGCAGTTTCGAGTAAAAACGGATAAAGTAAACCAACGAGCACGCTAAATTCGGAAATAATGGCATGCTACAGTTAACACATAAGTAGGGCAAATATCAAATGTGAAATTAGATTTCACAGAGGCTATTCAACAACAAAATAGCCACAGTCAAGCAGACTGAGCTACCACTCATCATTAGCACGACTCGTCCAGGTTTCTAGCTATGTCAAACACATGGCCATTAGATGGAGGCAATATGCAGTTCGTAAATTGCTAACACGAATATGGCCTGGTTTGATGAACAATGAAAGTTTTGACTAGTACAAGTTGAAAATCATTTGAAATTAATCTCAAATTTCGAATGTCTATGGATCTAGCGACCGGGTCTCCTGGAAAAGAAGCACTACACTTCAGCTTTATTCTTATCAGAGTTTGTCAGTGGTGCTTGTGCATGTGACGATCAGGACTAGAACTCCGGTCACACTTTGATGAGGATATCATGATTCCTAACCTAAATAAACCAAAATACCCTTTTGCAGGCAAAACGTCGTTGAGTAATTTTAGTGATTTCTGTGATTTTAACTTTCAGAGAAGTCCTAGTCGTGGGGTGATTGGAGTTTATCGGAGAGTTGTTGTCTCAATTCCAAGCGATCGAGTAATCTGAGCATTACTCACAAGCGAATGTGGTCGAACATTTGTATGTGATAATTTGGTCGTGTCTAAGGTGAGGTCACTGGTACACTTGGCATAGCATTTTATTTTGGGGGAGGTGGGTCAAGGAATGTATATGAATTCGAAAGCTGCAATCGGTCGTGAGTGCTGTCCAACTTATAGTTACCTTTCCTGTCACGTTTCGAACCGCGTAAAGCCAAAACATTCGGTGAGTTAACTGAGAGGGTAACGTCTTATCAACACAGCTCGAGTTGCCGTTTTGAAACATGTTCACATGATATCATCGGTTGGCTTGTCTTATCTAAAAAGTTTTGAGAAATGTAATTTCTTTAAAAGCTTGAAACTAACAGAAACTTAACGCACCCAGAACGCTCTGACTATAAACCGTTCGACTTAGAGTTTTTAAACCGGCACATATTCCTGGAATGCTCAACCTCTGCTGTATTCAACTAGCTGTGCATAATGAACTAAATACAACTCACGTTCGATCGCAGCTTTGTCTACAAGTAAATTTCCTAAAGGCAGCGTACACTTAGTCATTTGTTCTTGTAAAGGCCCACCAATCATAATTTATCTTGTCCCGACCTAGTATTGAGCTGTGATCCGCATGCAGCTGAGGCAAGCGTCTTGACAAGTGAGGTATTCGGGTGACAACAGTCACAACCTAATTACCATATCTATGCTTTCAACGGGTATCACTTGTGAAAGATTTCCTTGGCAGATGAGTTATGGTGCCTCCGTTGCGAAGTTGACAGAAGACAAATAAACTAATAAGATTTTGGGGGAGAATTTTCAGTAGGTTAAAACGTCTTGTTTGGGGCGGTAACTCAATCAAGAGGAAAGCTGAAATTATTTATATTTTCTGTCGTATTTTGCTAAACACCATCCATTTTAAGTCAAAGAACGTTTATTTCATTCTATATGTTCTTCACATTGAGTCACTTACTATTCTTTTTTAGCTTCGCTTCACATTCATGAGTTCTTATCTCATAATTTAAGCCTTGTTTCTTGGTTTTTCAATCTTCCGTCCAAGTTTCGAGTTGTGCATTATCCAACTCATAACTTGCCTATTGCTCGTTTAAAGCGTTATGACTAAATGTCAAAGTAGTGAAAACGCTATCAAAGAGTGTGTCCGTGTATCAGTACACTAAAGGAGTGTCACTGGTGAGCAGTAAAATTGAGAACCGTGATCTGCATAAACTCAGTTCTAAGGAATTACTACGATAGGTTCGAACGATGCCAGTTGAAAGTTGAGCCAGTAATAACTTGACTATTCCCGACAGAACTCTCGCCCAGCATAGCTTGGTATGACGTTTTACTGTACGATTGTGTTATGGTTGCCTTGAAAGAGTCGCTTGCCTGTTGATCGGATTGGAGAAGGGGATGCTAGGCGGAAGGTACTGAATACTGTGTTTTTCATTCAAGAAAGCTTCTTGCAGTTGTTTGTGCACAGGCTGATTATTAAGTAAAAAAACGACTCTAACTCTAATTCGCTTGCCTACATCCACGATGATGACTACTTTTCTACTTTAAAATACGACGTATTATCAACAGTGGGTTTTATGTAGCTAGTGTCTAATTGCACACTGGGCATACCCAAGCAGACAGTCGCTCGACAAAATAAAACCTAAAATTTCAAACAGTTCGTTCCCTTCAGAAGTTTGAACAATACCGTTAGAACCTGAGAACTGGTAGATGCAAACAATTCGCCTTGCCTCATCAATACCAAATTTGCAATAACATGAAACGGGTTTTTTATATCGAACCGTTAGGGGTGGGTGGCACGGACAGTCGATTGATGGGATAGGAAAGGTCACTAAATCTAAGGAAGGGTCAAGCTCACGAACAATTGTTTCTGAACACACAATCGATTGATTGCGACAGCCTCAGCAAACCGCAATAACCTTGGATTGGGATGACGTAATAAGATTATGAAAGCACAAACCGGATCGATGACGTGACCATTGATCACGATGTGTCTTGCGACTGCGGACACTGGTTGTTCGCGTGTTTCAACAACATTGCCGTTCTTCGGTAGTACTGAGTTCTTTACCCATTTAGGAAAATGTTCCTTTACTCTGGAGATCAAGTACCTCTCGGTTCTGCCTATGTAACCTTCTTTGTAGTCACATGTAAATTGGTAGGTACAGTGTGAGGTGGCATCGACAGGCTGATTATCCTTGAATGACGGCACAGGCAACTTCTGGGTTCGAGGTAGTACACAAAGTTTGGCTGCGTTGAATGTTTGTTTAATCAAACTCGTCAGTCTTTGCGTTGCTCTATGCATGCCATAATCGCCTTTAAAAGGCAATTCTACATAAACCTTCTTCTTTCTTACAGTGACCACCGGTTCGGATTGCGGTTTCGGCCTACTGTGACTTTCTGTGCACCTTTTTGGGTCACCATTCGATTGTAGTACAGTCGTGGTCAACTCTAATTCCTCCACAAGATTGTCTTGTGTACAGATTCGTCTTGCGCGTGTGAATAGTGTTTTCACTAGTGCACGCCTTTGATGGAGCGGTGTGAAACTACTAAAGCTTAAGTATTGACCGGACCACGTGGGTTTCCTATAAACACCTCTTTTAATAGAACCATCTTCCCGACGACTTATGAGTATGTCTAGAAACGGCAAACAATTATCAGTCTCAAATTCACACGTTACCTTCAGATTGGGATGACAACTATTTAAGCGCTGCACTAGGTTATATATTGCCTGTTTGGACCGACTGAGTACTAGCGTATCATCGACGTAGCGTTTGTAGTACGACAGACTCGCAATGTCTGCGGCTAACTTTTGTTCAGTCCTTAACATGAAGAAGTCAGGCCCTAATGGACTTCCCGTGGCTACTCCATCCACTCGGTGGTAGCAACGATCAAGGAAACGGAAGCTGACGCTTCCAGTGCATAACAATAAGGCTTTCTTCAGAATATCACTAGGCAGAGGCAAAGTAATGTGGCTTGTTTCAACGAGCTCACAAATATAATCAATTGTCTCATATAATGGGACATTCGTGAACAGTGACTGAACATCTATGGAACACACGAACGCATTAGTAAGAATGATGTTGTCTAAGTCACTTATCAGTTCGAAGGAATCTTTAGTAGAATATGTCTGAAACTTTTGTTTTAATGGAGTTAAGATGGCATGTCAATTCATGGCACGGAGAATTTGTCATTGACGGGATAGGTCTAAGGGGCACTCCAGACTTGTGTGTTTTAGGGAGACCATAGAGCTGAGTTGTCGACGACCCACACGGTTTAATGTACGTCACGTCATCGATTATGTGTAGTTGTTACAGAAGTTGAAGTTGCCGTCCTACTCGACCTTCTACTTCGGTGATATTTTCCACTGTGCCTATTTGCTGAAACTTCGTTCGATCCTCTAATAATAACAGCATTTTCTGCACGTACGCGTCCCTGTCTAAAATTACTGCACCGGAGTTTTTGTCTGCCTTAAGTATTACTACAATTTTAAAATTTAAGTTCTCTTAGTGATTGTAGGTGTTGCTTTGTAACAGCGCACCGGCCGTCAATCGGAATCACGAAAACTCCATTAGCTATATCAGTGAGTTTGGTTTTAAGCCAGCCTAGATTGTCAGCAGTAGTTGACTGAAGATCCGATAGTTGATCAATTGGGTTCTCAAACTGGGCTTCAACATGAATACGATTAGGTCTATATGATGGTATTTTATTTATTTATGCTAAGGCCCCTAATTGCAAAGAATTCAAGTGTACTGAAGAACAGTCCAATACATACTTACTGGAACCCAGTGGGATTGGTTCTTCAGCTGGCTTGTTACGTGACTTCTGCAAACGGTTGATGTGTCTTCTTCGTACGATCGACGATCGCCTTTCAGAATTGTGTAAACATTATATGACCGCATAGTGACGAGTCTTCTACGATGGGAAGAAGACGGCGATGTGTTTGACGCAAATCCACCAGTTGCATTTTTGCAGCTTCGATAAAATCTGACGCCAGCAATGACTTGCACAGTTCAAAAGTTGCATGTGCATTATGCCTGACCAGTTCTTGTAACCCACTTGCCTACGTCCCAGCCAGCAGCAGCAAGCGCGATTAGCAACCACGCGACCAATGTCTTCCGTCCAGTCAAACCGCAGATTCCTGTAGTGTTTTCATGTTGCCCACGATCATTCCTGTTGGAAACTTTACACTGACTACCTTCTACTATCATGCGCATGTAGGCAAGAGTATTGATTGGTTTCTTAGGTAAATGATGGACGGTCTGTCACTCGGTTGGAAAGCAAGCAAGCAAGCACATGACCTAAAAGCACGGTACAGGGCTTAAAACGAGACGTCAGAAACGTAAATTAAAAGCAAAATGGCATACTTGCATATCGCTGAAAGTGGGGTTGCGAAACTCAGCCACGAAACAAATCATCGTAGTAAGTAATTCAATGTACATGTACACAACCGTGAATAATAACGTTATGTAAATGTTGTCGATTATAACTCGCTCTCTTTAGTTGGAGGCAGATATGCAATATGAATGCACAGATATATGATAACCTGCCGGTCCTTGTGCTGCTTCAGTTTTTAGTGACCAACGGTCGCATCATTTCTGTGGAGATCCCCGCTGCCACCGTGTTTTTCTGCTTGTTTGTTCCGGATGCCAAATTTTATGTACACTTGTTATGGATGACATAATATGAATTCAGTACCACTTTCTTCAGTCGTGCAACTAATGACACGCATCGCACACTATCCCCTTCTTAGCGATTCATCTGTTGCTCCCTCTTCAAGGTCGTTCTGCTTGCACCTTTTGGATTGTTTAACCTACTCAGTGGTTCCAAGCCCTCTTCTTTGGATATGTTTCTGACTGCTACCAAGTGGACAAGAGTCCACCTCGTGCTTTCCACTTCCTTTTCGGTTGCTGTCGTTAGTTCAAGACTAGGCAACATATATATTTTCAACTGCTGCGGGAAGTTGTCAGGGAAGTCTTCAACTCTCTGCTGCCATTGTTTGATTTGTCTTGCAAGAGTCCTACCACATTACTGTTTTAAGTAACCTTCAGAGTTGGCACGGACATGTGATTTTCCACCTTTCACGAGCGTTCTCAGCCCTCGTTGCTGTTTTTGGCATCCCGTCTACACGCTAGTCTTCTGACTGGGTTATTGCTGTACTGCAAATGGTTGATCCCAGTGACCACCAGCGAAGTGGTGGAGAGCCGTTTCGACTTAGTTGGGTCTCGAACCCATAACCCGTTAATGAGTGGCAGATTGTACTCCAAGCATTTATCCACGAGACCATGGGGCAACGGTCACCGGAGTTGCAGGAAGGTATATGAATTGGTTTCTTTTCGCTCATAGACTGATTATTCGACCTTTCTCTCTTATTGATCACATCCTATAAATATGAACGAGATTGTGACCATGTTGTCTTCGGAGTGGGCAACATAGTAAAACTCTGTTTGAATGCCAGTCTTCTTCCTGTTTTTAACGTTAGCCTCGGAGGGCTGAGTTGGCTGGGAAGTTTCGAGTTAATGGTGTATACCCCTTGTGTTGTTCATTGCCGCTATCCGTCGTTCCGTTATCCGCAGTGTCGCTAACTGTTCTTCTATTATATGTCATATTCTACTTACGTACTCATAGGCCGTAGATCCAATTAAAACAAAACTATACTGTTTATTTCCAGGCTTTACCGCGTTCATTTATTTTGGTGAATGTTGAGGCCACAGTTCGACTGCTGTTGAGGAAAGGCCTTCAAAATTGTTGGTGGACG
This sequence comes from Paragonimus skrjabini miyazakii, assembly GCA_014338405.1. NCBI lineage: Eukaryota > Metazoa > Platyhelminthes > Trematoda > Plagiorchiida > Troglotrematidae > Paragonimus > Paragonimus skrjabini miyazakii. The sequence continues at coordinate 34,003 of JTDE01000548.1, read as the reverse complement.
CAGGTGAAGCGTACACCAACCTGTCCAGTACAGCCATTATGTGTTGTGCTGACGCCCTTCAAGTCGCTACAGTTATCGTCGTTCAACACAATGTCGTTTCACATTTAATGAAGGTGGTCATTGTAACGTGCGGTCGAAACCAACAGTCGCACATAGATTAAATTTGCATTGTCCAACAGAGTGTGCTGTTGTGTTGTTGGCGCCGTTTTTTTTCGTTTGTACAATTCGTGTGCATGGCTTACTGGGCCTCTGGGTCATACGTGTTTGTGTTGTTTCCTTCTACAGGACTGTTGCTGGAACCTCTACTTCGGAAGAGCGCTGTCCTCCCGTGTCTCGACGTTGCCCCAAAGTTGGTCCGCAAGTGTAACGGACAACCAGAATAAAAACTGCCAGCTTGTACGTTACACCATCAACCGTTAAAGGTTGCTGGTTGTGTGATAGAGTGGTATCAGAGTAGTTTGTGATAGGGAAGCCGTCAACATTTTGCAATACGCTAGGAGTATTTACAAGCTGAAACAGCACTGGTAAATTTAGTTGTCTCTTTTCACATCATTCATTCCTGTAAAGCTATTGATTTCCGCACAAAACTCATGACATGGATATGTTGAATACCGCTGTAGACACTATACGAATCGTTTCACACGGATACTAAATCCGGAGTCCAAGCGAAACGGCTTACTCAAAATAAGGTTTCCTGACCTAGTTGGGGTACAGAACAGCCATGACAGACAAGCCAAGATAGCTGGCACGGGAATGTACGCGTATTTCAAATCAAGTCGCTGGACTCCGTCATCCAAGTGTTTTGTCCGCCACGGTCCACGATCAATAACACGTGGCTGTTCACACAATTCTTTGTAAACGTCTCAGCGTTTGAAAGGCAACACTGAGCTAGGAACCAGCATGCATTGATGAGTGCAGATAAACAAATTTAAAATACGATGGTTTCCTAACAAATCGTGCGCTCACGATAATTTTGTCAACAAACAGGTGATAGTAAAGTGCTGCACTGTTAGACAAAACAGATCCACAGATCATTAAAAAGATTGTTCGAAAAATGAAAACTTTCTAACATTTTTGTTCTTAGATTTACCACACCTTTTGTTGACTCTAACGTGACATTGTGTAGCCATACTGCCAAGACAATAACATGTCTGATATGACCATTTTATTCATGTGTAGATGCCGTGATGTTGGAAATTTTCTGTGTTATTAAGATCGGCGTCGACAGCTGTTTCAAAATTGTGTTTAGATTGACGTGTTTCGTTCTCTAGGAACCTGCTTTGTCCTGAAATGTAATGGTTCCATGATGCGAAAACGGTTAAGTTTGGATTCACACAAACCATTGGTATTATAGGTTTTTAATTAGGTGATTTCAATCTGGGGTAACTTGTTGAAACATATGTGTATTGACCGAACTTGGCCGAGTCAGATGCATAACATGTTTCTCACATGTATCTTGTTTGGTCGCAAAATGCCCTCCATAAGACTATATAGACAGTAAGTATAAGTGCTACGAGCTGCTGTGAGCAATCGATATTTTCATTTCATCGAAGGCATGTCGAACTTGTAGATCGTGGTGTGACTAGTTCCTACTATCTACATGTTTATGTGCGCATGTCAGCATAACCATGACCTTTTCTGCTACGTTGGCGTGATGGTCAATTTTGTGTATTGTTTTGATCTAGTGGATTATGCTGACTAGGGTTTCGGTCCTTGCTGGTGCATCCACTTCAGATAAGCCAAACGGGAGCAGCCAGACGAAAAGAAATTCCACTCGTAGTCGATGGCGCCAGTGTGTTGTGTGCGCCGAGATACTGTATGTTTTGCTCGCGTATTCGTAATTGATCTGCTCTTTGATTTGTTCCATCGTTTTATTCGGCGCATTTATCTTGCTTTGTGGGTAATCTGTTGTGTGCGTTTGTATGTTCGCACATCTCGATAACTTACTTTGTGGTACGGAAATCCCATCGGCAGGGTCAGTGGTACCTGGTAGGCCAGTGGGTAAAAGGCGGACGAACTACAGTCCCTGGTCTACCACGTTGGGGGTTCACATGAGGCTGACCCCTAATCCCAGGAAAATGGCGCTCGTTTATGTCCTATGTCATTCAGCCGTTGCCTCACTGATACTGCCTCGGTCGTCGTTTAGGCTAAAACGGGTCGCTCTGTCTGATGTCCCCGGCAGAGTGGATAGACGAAAATATTCTATTGCCGAACCCTCCTCCATTTAACCACTCAGTATGAATTCTAGACCAGACACCGCCAAGACAAATCTCAGTAACAATACGTCTAACGTCAGACATGCCCGGGTAGGTGAGAGGTTCTCCGCTGGGAAATGGACTATGCACACACCGACGGTCAGAACGCCACAGTGCACTGATCGCCATGGAACTACGCCGCTACGGCATCGACGTAACAGCCTTGAATGAGACAAGACTTGCAGACCAACGTAAACTCCGAGAAGCATGTGCTGGGCATACCTTCTTCTGGATAGATTACTCGGTTGACAGTGCTCTGGGACATGGTGTCTATTTCGCAGTCGTTGACCACACTAATTCTTTGGTGATAGGCGAATCGCACGGTATCAGCCCTCGAATGCTGTCTATGCGCCTGCGACTCGATCGAGGTAAGTATGCCGTAGTTGTTAGTGTTTATTTTCCAACTGTGTACCATGCTGATGATACAGAGGACCAGTTCAATGATCGGCTGTCCACCACAATCCACTCGGTACCGGTTTGTGACCAACTGTTTGTTTTGGGCGACCTGAACTTGAGTTCGGCGCGACTCGGTGGCCTGGCCAGAGGTCCTCGGACCCTATATCATTGGTTCAGTAAACGAGAACGGTGATCTTCTGCTCCATCTGTGTGCAGCTCACGAGTTGGATATTACGAACACCCGATTCCAACTAGATGCGAACGATATCACAACGTGGACTCACGGACGAGGCGATCATCACCATTTGTTCAGTTACGTGATTGTGCGGCAGCGCAAGACTCATGAGGTGTGTGTCACGCGATTGATGCGCAGCGCTAAATGTTGCACAGACCATTGGCTGGCTAGGACCATATTTTGAATTACGTCTGCAAGTCAGTCTGTTGTATATCATCAAGAGAACGGCAGAAACTGGATGTTGAACGACTACAGGACTGATAAGCGAGGCCTACTTTTCAACGTGCAATTGCCGTTCAACTGAAAGACGGTCCAGTATCCACCACCCTCGAGGGTATGTTGCAAGACCTCAAGGTACATATTAAAGCAGCAACTATCGCGACGCCAGAACTGGTTTGACGACAACAACGCAGCAACCTTTGGTTTGATACAAAAGAGAAATTGTGCGTGTGCTGTTTGTAAAATGGCTCCAGACGATGAAGTCAGGAGGGTCACGTTGCGGAGTGTTTACCGTCAGCTCGCTGGTGGGCTTTGCGGAATAAAGGACAGCTAGTGGAAAAGCAAGGTGCGCTGATGCAGTCCTACGCTGGCCGCCAACAACACAAGGAGCTCTACGATTCTTTGGAAACAATTTTTAGTCAACCTATCTAACCCGTTAAAGCAATGACTGACGGGGACTGTGGCCTTACGTATATCCAACCGGAGGCACTCATGAAATTCGAGCGCAAGGAAGTTGGTAGCCTACTTACCTGTCCTGTTACCACTGACAGGGAGACCGTAAATAGCCTGCAACAAAAAGATGTCAGAGCTTCACTAGCTCCCACCCCGGATTTGACAGAGGTGGGGAGAACCATTGGACAACTGCGAAATGGAAAGGTTACAAAAGAAGATGGATTGCCAGGAGAAATTCTGAAGAACGGCAGACCAATTTTGGAATGTATGTTGCACACGTTGGTTTACTCAATCTGGGACCAGGAAATAGTTCCTCAGGAGTTCAAGGTTGCCCCGACCGTATCTGTGTTCAAAGTTAGGGATAGCAAACAATACAGTGACTGCTATCATGGTATCACTCTGCTGAACCACGCTGAAAAATGTTAGCAAGAATCCTGCTTAACCCACTCAATGTGGAATTTTTGGAGGCCGCTGTTTCAGAAAAGGAATGTGAATTTTGGGTGAGTTTCAAAACGATTAACATGATGTTTGCTGCTAGACAGATCCCGGAGAATTGCCGTGAATGCAACCAACCGCTGATTACCGTGTTTGTGAATTCCACTAATCCCTTTGACTCCGATAGCCACGAGGCATTGTGGATGGTGCCTGGCAAGTTTGGAAGTCCATATAGGTTCCTGATTTCAATCAGAATGTTGCATATGAATATGAAGGTAAAAGTGCAGTAGCATGGATTGGCCTCTGGTGATTTTGACAGTCTTTGGCGTGAAGCGGGGTTGTGTCCTAGCCCCATCCCTATTTAGCCTATCTCTGACTGCGATGCTCACTGTTGCATCCTAGAACTCTTGGGACGGTGTTGAAATTTAGCTTCCTGTTGACGACCGCTTGCTGACTATTCGACGATTTGGCGTCCCAGGTCGTCCACGTGCTTTAACAATGCGCAACCTGTTGTTCACAGATGACAGTACGCTATTTGCACACAGTGAAGATGAACTTCAACGAGTGACCACTGCTATCTCTACCGCGGTATCTAAGTATGGGCTGGGTATCAACACAAGTAAAACACTTTCTTTCTTTCATCCTTCTTCAAGTGAAGATGTCGTGCACGCACCTGGAATCCGCATCAGTGGAGTCACTGTGAATAGCCGCACGTACCTCTGATACTTGGATAGAAGTCTGTTGAAAGATCTGCCGTGGACCGTGAGTTGTGAGTTCGTGTAAGGCATGAAAACCCTACTTTCGGACTTCTTGAAAGATGTGTCCGGAAGAACCACAACCTGAGGATCAACAATAAGCTGTTTGTCTATCGCTTCATGGTGCTGTCTGCGTTGTTGTATGGCAACGAAACTTAGACCTTGTACCAACAAAATATGCGCTGCCTGGGTCGCATTTATCTGCCGTGTCTGAAGCACATTTTGGATATTCAGTGATCGGATATGGTTTTAAATACTGAGATACTATGGCAAGCGGAAGCGGACAGAATGGAAGCCATGTTAATGCTGAATCAGCTTCGTTGGCTAGGGCACGTCCGTCGGATGGGCGGTGACCGTATTTCAAAACAGCCGCCGTACGGACAGCCGAAATCGGCTAAGCGAAATCCTGGGGATCAGAAACTGAGACACCAAGATGTTGTGCAGGTACGTCTTTCATGTTGTAGCGTTGATTTTAGATGTTGGGAAGACTTGGCGTTAAAGCAGACAGTCTGGAGAAATATGATCCGGACGGGCGTCCAGAGGTTTAGTGAGCAATAATTACGCGGCCATGAACTGAAGCGTGCGGTACACAAAGGAACCGTAAGTAATCAACCTACTCATAGTATAGCGACGGCGAACAGACGACCAGTAGATTTAGATCAAGTAGGTTTTGTCAGTTATAACTACTTATTCGTTCACATCAGCCAACAACCACCGTTGCCTGGTAAATCATCCGCCCTTCTTTACAGAAATTTGGATAACTGTGACCTTCTGTCCACTCCTTTCTTCAACTTTATTGGTGCATTGCGTTATGAATATTTTGTTTGTTTTTGGATTCAGCTTTGAGATGTTGCTGCTTTTCTTCCTCCAATGTAGTGTGTGAGAATATGTGCCCCTTTGTACTAAACCACTTCTTGCCTTGTTTTCCGTATTTCGCTTCCCAGTTTAAACTTTATCATTGGAGTCTGTATTTGTACTCTGGGAGATAGGGGTTTCGCTTTCATGCTAGCCTACTACCTGGCTAACTAGAATTGACTGGATGAACACAAATATCTCATTCACGCGTCTTCCGGTCTCATTGCTTAGAGTTTACACTGGGCATATAGTGTGTAAGTGGAACCACAGGTGGTTCAGCGCAAGCCACTGGAGATAAATATTACGTACAGGTGTCCCTTAGCTTCGGTCACTGTGACAGGCTAATCCGAAAAGTGTGCCACCAGCCGTGTCCTGAGTTCTAGTTCCGGCAGTGGCGAGGATACGCACTACTGACAAGCTCTAATGAGAGCGAAACTCGAGTCTAGTGCTTCTGCTGTTCGATATGGGCCGACTGGAAAGTCTATGGGAATGCGACAGCTGCGATCAATTGTGGGTGGTGTTCAATCTATATGAAAATCAAAATCCCCCACTACTCATCAGTAATATATGTATGTATGCATGTATGTATATATACCTAAATATATACAGGTATATGTACATGCGTACATACATACACGTGCATATGTCCGACAGTATTTAATCATCAGGCAATCCTCCGCCTAAATAAATTAGCCTAGATGTCCTATTTTCGGTACACCAGTAACCCAGTCGGTTTAGTCCAGCTGAAATTCAAAGTATCCCAGAGCTTATGGTTTGGGCAGGGTTCTATGAAACGCGCATAACCATTTAGAAACTAAAGTATTTCTGTCACTTAATAGTACGGCAGATTGTTATATCAGTACTATAACAACTGAGAATGTTTAATAATTTTGGTTTCAGCTGGATGTCGCAGCATCACACCATGCACTATCTGTTTGAGAATATCCGGATGGACCATTCGGGCGAAGATTGTGTCGGTCGCGTTGGACTAAGGGATTGAGACCCAAGATCGCCAGACACTACTCTACCAGCTTTTCTGGGTCCACCTCGAACACAGAGCCAAAGGCAACGATCAAAACCATTGGAGGAGCTCAAAGTGACCATAATCTTAGAATGTAGACTAACTTAAAACGTGTGCTATCGTCATACCTAAGGAAAATGCCTTTGTTTAAGGAAAACCGCGGATAACATTCGGAGCATCTCTGGTGAATTTATGGTTTACATAGTAACGAGTTATACTCAATTTAAATTTACGTGGTGACAATGTCGACTTGCCGGTGGGACAGCATGCCTCTAACTATGATTGAAATATTCATACACTTAATAGATTCAATCAGCTCTGATTGAGTTACGAAATTATTGCGAACATATTGCAGATTACTGTCTCACTAAGGTGATCTTCTGGTTCCTGTGTACTGGAATACTATGGACTATCTACTTTGGTACACGACGCATTTAGTCATTAGTCACGGATGTTTAATGTTCAGAAAAGCCAGTGAGAGTGGAGGTTGAATATTTTTTGTGATATACACAGACAGTCGCGTATAGTACTGTAAAAGGCACTGACAGGTGCATACCACGAGGATGTAACCAGCTCTATATATGGTATCCAGCGATCTGCTGCGTATGATTCATTTCTACAGTACAAAATATATCACCGTATCGGCAACTGTTTCCCTCAAACTGACAAGGTTCAACAGTGCAACCTGGATCCAGAAAGGTATTTAATCCAGTCCAATTTGTGCACGGCATTTTTCAAGTTCACGCAGGAAAAACGCTCTCTCTTCATGAACGTGTAAAGTTCATGTGGTAAATCAAATAACTAGCAAGAAAACTTCATTCTTTTGTGTGAAGTACAGCCTTCATCCAGTCCTGTCAAGCAACGATGAAATTGCATTGCCGTTCCAATGCACACATCAATAAAATGCTAGAAACGGATACGCGTGAAACCAGACGCAATATGTAGTGAATCCTTAGTGAAAACACACCGGATACCTACCAAGCGGAAAATGTAAATGACAGGCTATAAAAGACGAGAAACGGAAGGGACGAAAAAAAGAAAAGCGAACGAAGAGAGAGCCGTTGAGAAAAGAATGCGTTGGAAGTGTGCATTATTTGTAATGTAACTAGGTGGAGACATGACAACCGAACAAACAATCGTACGATATACATCATGTGGAATGGTTTAACAATCTAGTTACAACATTTAAATATTGCTTTTGCAAACATTTCAGATTTTACACCGCAAGCAGGCCAGTAACATCTTCAGGTCCAGAAGAAGATCAATAATCCAGGATGCAACGCAGCGTCGGTCGGAGAAGATTCGTCAACATATGCAGAGGAACCAAGGAACTTCAGAAGAGGGAGGAGTGTTGTATAACAAGCAGTTTCGTTGTGAGTAGTATACTCCTCACAAGCGACATTCGGGAACAAGAGGGCAAGTCCCAACGACAGGAGGACGACAGACCAGAAGTGTGTGCACACTATGGGGGAAGTGCTACCAAGGCGAATGGCGATGTACTGCCACCCAGTGTATGTGAATGCACGTCAGCCATACAAATGAGTGTACGCGTTTGTGGTCCCGTGTCTAACGTAACCTGTACGAGAGTTCGTGCAATAAACGAATTTACAGGCCAACCGTCTATTGCGGTCACAACAGCCGGAGATAAACTCCATATACATCTAGACGTCGTTCAGCAGAACCTGTAGTTCGACATTCGTGTCAATAGGCTATGGTCTTCTTGCAACATATTACGGCATCATTTTATTATCTCCCTAGCATATTTTTCTTATTACACATAACTGGTCTAGATATTGCTCACAAGTGAATGTAGCCGAGTATTCGTATGTAATAAATCTGTTTTGCCTGACGTAAAGTCAGCGGCGCAGCTGCCAACACGATTGATTTGTGAAAGCGTGGCCGCAGTTCGGATCCTGGTTGTGACAAGGGTATGCACTACTGAAGAGGTCTAAAAAGAACGGAACTTGAGTACAGTACGTCTTTTTGTAGTGGACTGGTCGAAAAATGCATGCGATTGCAAACGTTGCGAACAATTTTGATTTATATTTAAACTACTGTACTGTCTACCAGTACCCATAAACAGCAAGTATGTTTTAGCGAAATTAACGTCAATGAATCCACGGTGTTAATATCAACCTATACTGTTGGTGAAAAGATATCGAACCAAACTGACTTCGTCGAGCAAGTGACCAATGAAGGTTAAATATTTTGGGACCCCAGTGCATAACTGACAGTGAAAAACTATTTCTCACAACGTCATATTTAAAGGGTTGTAATGGTCTGCTTATCACCCCACTCACACAACCCCACTTCGTTCGTATACATACGATTTCGCTAAACTTGGAGGTGACTACTATGTTTTAACCATATCAACTGTTAACTTCTTACTGTTTGTCTTACACATCCATTTCAATTTGTGCATGATCATTCTAGGTCACCTGGATCGATACAGTACATTTCTTTAACTAACCTTGTATGCTTAGCGTGCATTTTACAGTATCATTTTTGTGTTAACTACTGAAGTTTGTCTTGAGTATTTTGACCACCTGTGCTGTTTTCTCCAGTTTTTGGGGGATTAAATGCATCGGTACACTATGCCGAAATAACGTGTTTCCAATTGATACTCTTCTTTAATTTGTACTGTACAAATCTTACGCTTTGGCATTCTAACCAGTACTGCTTCAGACTATACCTACGCTACATTTCTGAAGCATTCAAACATTCAAACATTCAAACATTACAAACATCTACGTGACCTATACTTAGCAAAACCAATTAACGAACGCAAAGTTTTAATAAGTTCAGAGCAAAAGCAGCTCAGTGTAATTCCTTCAGATGACAATGGAATACGAACGGGTCATACACAAGGTATGGACATTAACTTTGCTATTCAATTTAAGCAGGAAGGTTTGAGTGCAGGATCATTCACTGGGGGTAGCTGGACAATCATCGTGCTTTCACCAGGGTAAATCAGATAGTCTACTCATTTTTTACGGACGAATGTGAACGGATTATGAGGTGAAATCGACCAGTCTTGCCTTGGTTGCAGTCAGTGACACACACCCCGCTAACAACATCGGACCCAAAGTTCATGCGCATCAGGAAAATTAACAAACTACAAACTCTAACGAGAGCGTAACTCAAACCGAATGCTTTAGCCCAAACGAAATATACTGTAACATTTGAAGTAAAAAGGTGTTTAGGCGAACAGTCTGTTTTCGGTTATTCATCATGGGGCCAATTACATAAAATTTTATATCCTCATGGTTGTCAAGCGATCAAAATCAAAAGCAATTAGTCACATAATTACGTCACGAGATTGTGAATTAGAGGGCAATCAGGTGGCAAAATGGACCACCGGGGGTGTCGAGTCAATCACGGGAAACCGTGGTAACCGTAGGGCCTGTACAAATTTCTTCTGAGCGCACAACTGTGGATTGCGCAACCGAATTCGGATCGCTTCCGCGGTGGCCAGAATACGAAGTTTGACTCCTCTGGATTGACGACTGAGCAAGCTATAAATAGGCTGGAAAGCCACCTCCGGTGTGACTTGGTGCCCTGAGTCAAAAAGGTGAGCCAGAATTGCACTCGAAATGGACTTCACCTCGCCTTTAATCAACCGCGCGGGGTGGTGTTCACGTATCCTCTGAGAAAGGCGCCTGGTTGTGCGACCGACGCAACCCGCTCCACAGGAGTATGTGAAAGGGTAAACACAAAATGAGGCCACACATTTAAGCAACGTGGACAACCGGGTCGGATCTGAACGAGATTCGTAGTTGTGCAGCACTGTAGGTCTTTTCGATTGCGTTACTTATTCTACGAGTCACTAGTTCAGCCAACGTCTCGCCTTTGTAGTCTAGCGTCATGTAAATCAGCTTCTTTTCCGCAGATCGGAGCTTAACTCTCGGTTCTGTTAGTACCATATGTCTATCCACGAAGTTTACAAGATAGGCGTTCTCTGCGAATATCCGTCGTAAAAACACCATTTCTGCCCCATAGCTCTGTATGTTAAACTACGGACGAGGTTTCTCTTCTGTTTGAGGAGTATGTAACTGAAAAAGTGAGTATATTGGCCGTTACAAGTCCCCTTCCCATGAATACCCCTCTAAACTGAGCCATCTACACGACGATTCAGTGCCACATCCAAGAAGGATATTCGTCCCTCTTGCTTTTGATTTTGATCGCTTGACAACCATGATGATATAAAATGTCATGTAATTGGCCCCATGATGAATAACCGAAAACAGACTGTTCACCAAAACACCTTTTTACTGTAACATTTCTCTGAATGCGTGCGTTGCGGTTAACTGCAAACAGTGCTCAATTTATTAACTGTTTTGGTTGCGTCTCGCAGAGATACAGTCGAACTGCTTAAAGCAAGACCATCTGTAGGTAATCACCTACAAGAAGTGACTGTTTTAGCTCGGTTCTTCTGGGTTTTCATTCTATCGTCTTATTCTACAGAGACTGCGGCTTGAATTCCTACAGATATTACTTGTTTCACGTCCAAAAGCTCCCCAAAATGATTATCAATCATTGTCATACACAATGTCACTTCCGGCTGGGGAATAAACGAAGAAGGTATCCTATAACTTAACTCACACTAGATGGAACCAGTATGAAGTAAACCATGAAAACGCTTCTCTTAGGGACTGTTGTTGTTAGGCCGAAAGATGAGTGTTTCTAATCGAATTGGTAAGTTGCCTGAAAGCATCTACTGTATGTTGAAAAATCACGGCCTCCCGGAACGAAAGCAAAAACCAGTCTTCGTGGCACAAAGCAAATCTCGATTTATTGAGTTTCTATTGGTTGTTTTATAGACAAGACGTATCAGTAAAATGAAGAAACGCACTGTAGCCATACCTTGTCGCCCACCTGCAGAACAGGTAGGTCGCGGGCTCCTTTATCGTGGTATCGCTTTTGAGTTAGCATTCGTCTCCTCAACTCGTCGTGCACTTCGGTTTCGTTCGGTGATTGGGGTTTTAGCAGTTCTTCAATTATCGGCAGATGCGTGCGTGTTCTTCTCCCCAACATTTTTTGAGCTGAGCTGTGGGACATCGTTTCAGTAGGAGTTTTCTTTTTCCCCAAAAACAAAAAATATGGATCAGTCCAAAATATCTGTGCCAGTT
>JTDE01000548.1:0-14748 GCA_014338405.1 Paragonimus skrjabini miyazakii | reverse complement strand
CCAGTCTGCTTGCTTTGTCGACACTGATTGGCCGTTGTCTTCCGCGAATCTCTGGTTGACTTCGTATCGATGCGTTTGTCCAATCCAACCCCTTTACACTGTACACATCTGAAGCATCAGTAATTGGTGTAACGGCAAACTGACTGCATTAAAAATTCACAGCTCATTCAACTGGAAGACAGACGCACGTGAATCCACAGGTAATATGAAGTGACCTTTAAAGCACATTGAGGGTGGAGATTAAGTACTTGTTAAGTAGGGTGTACCAGTAATCTCATATTATGTTATAAACGAGGAAGAGGTTAGTTGTAGAGATTAAGGACAGCCCGTCGAACGGCGAGTAAACGGGATGTGTGTTTGCGCTACACGGTTGCAAGACAAACGAGCAAACGATCGGGTGGCATACAACTTTCGAAAGTCTTCAGTATGGTAGATGCATTATGTAACTCTGTAGCTATAATTATAACAACATGCTTCAGACAGAACAGTAATATCTGCAGGCCGATACACTGTTTAACCATACTGCAAAAGACGGCGAGTTTGCTTTAGTGAAAGAAGTAAAGCTTAGATGTTTAAAAAATAAAGGTCCATGTGTGTAAACTATGGGCGTAGCAGGCAAATCGGAGGTTCGGCTTTGATTATCCGTTATATTCCCGAACCAAATTTGTGCAACGTGGCGATAGCTTGAGCCAACGTTTTTCTGCAGTAGGGGTTCCGCAGACATTCCCGTAAAAGGAAATACCAAGAACAAGCGTGAGTCAAAGGCTCGGTGAGGCGTGCACACGATTTACCCAGTCGAAAACTAAAATGACGTCAACAACGCGGCAGCACGCTGTCTTACATGGGGTTATTTCAAACGTATGCATAACAAAGGCGGTCTTCGTATCACTATTAAAGACACTACACTGCTATTTTTCAACATTTTATATGGTTACGCGGTTTCCATTATTTGCACCTACGGTATCGTTCTGGTGGCATACTTGTCGCGCATTTTTCGATTTCAGCACTTTTAACTCAGTGTGGTACCGCATTACTGGCGTCATTCTGGCTTTCAATTGTGTAAATGGACTGCTTTTTTTGATAAATGGATTAAGATTAACAACTTTACAAGCAAGTTGTAACACTACAAGTTTCAAACAACTCAGGTGGTTTTTTCAGGAGTGTTGTTGTGTATGTCTCACTTTGATTTTACCTTACGCTTGTTCATGTTGTCTGCCTTTACAGGACTATCTCTGGAACCCCTAATTCGAAATGACTCTGTCTCACGGCGCTTCCACGTTGCACAGACTTGGTTCATGAATACAACGGGTGTCGGAAGCCAGAAATTCTAAGTTACCCGTAGAAAATACCTTTAGTTGCTTCCCTCCCTTTTTCTTGGTTGAGTGAACTTTGTCAATTAATAACGAAGTTTAATTCGTTCGAAAATACCCAATGAAGACATGAGAACGACAAAATAGCAGAAAGACTTGTTTTCTGTGTTTGGTCATCAGGTGTAAATGAAGCTCCTCATTGACGAAGCCCCTCTTGATCAAAACGACTGTGTTTTCAGGTGAAAGTACAGTCTTGTTCTTCACTAACACTGATGGGACAAAGTCTATAGATTAGTCGGCACCTACATATACGATAAGGAAAGCAGTATGTCGTTTGTGTCAAGGTTAAATTCGTCGCGAGGCCCAATTGTTGGCAAGCCTGTTACATCTGTAGCGAAAAGGCGTCCAATAAAGCACAATCTTTATTGTTCAACACGCTAGTTCAAATGCCACGCGCGCGCACGCGTTTATGAGTCAGAATTCTCGTCCACAACATCCCGAGGTTTCCGCTCACGTGTCGTGTGCACCTCTGCGTGGTTTATGTGGATGATCGCCGCCTTATATCCGGGAGTTTTCCGCTTCCCAAACTTCGTCCGTTGGTCCGATTCCGTTGGGTGATGGCTTGTCCGGTCGTTCGTGTTGTCCTCCATCTATCTACTGTGAGCTTTGACTGTCCTCCACGACCGTGTCGAGATATTCCCCCGAGTGTTGGAATAATCGAGCCTCCGATTTGGTCGTCCATCCTATTTTGCGTGCCGTGTCTCGCCCGTTGGTCCGATTCGATCGAGCGACGACTCATCCGATTGCCCCTGTTGTCCGCCATCCGATCGTTGAGGGTTTGTGGACGTGCCTCCCCCGCGTTGAGGCATTTCGCCGAGTGTTTGAATATTCGCCCCTCCGGCCTGGCAATCCACCACACATCGTTATTAGAACGACAAAGTAGCGAAGAAAACTTGTTTTCTGTGTTTGCTCATCAAGCTAATTACAAAACAATAAATATGAAAATAGTAACTGGGGTGGGTCAGAACAGCAGTCAATATAAGTTATGGACGGCGTGTTTGTTGTCAGTTACACAATCATTATTTCAGATCGTGGGCTTGATTGACTGTGAGCCGGGAGAGATTAAGTGTCCGCACAAACTTCTTCTGTGCACAGAAGTCAGGGTTGCGCAATCAGATACTAGTGGCCTCGACAACGGTCAACATTCGGAATCTCACCATTTTTGATCGATTAGTTGATACTTGATAGATAATATGGAAAACATCTTTCCTACCGACAGAATGATTAGAGTCAGTCAACTGAGCAACAGTCGCGCTTGAAACCATTTTGCAGACATCATCAGATAGCGGTAAACCCTAATAGGGCAACTTGAACGGATCAGACTGAATTCGAACCGGGGCAATGAATAACCAATCGGATGGAACTTCAAAATGAAGAAGTGACTCACGCAATCAATTTACAGGGACTAACCAATCAAATTGAAGGTCAAAGTGCGACAGCAACAGGGAACACCCAATCGGACTTTAGATCAAAGACTCAAGAACTGCAGGAAATAGTCAATCAGACATCGAGTCAAAGTTCAAATGGAACAAGAATCAACCAATGATAGACCAGGTCAAAAGTCAAAAACAACAAAGAGTGACCAACCGGAATTAATGTCATAAGGTCAACTCACTCTACTATATAAGAGTAGGCATCCATCGAACTTCCCCAAACCCCACGCTTAAAAACTACACGCCGACACGCTGACGCACTGATGATGTCACCTCGCTTAGTGTTGAAACGTTTGCAACCTAAATGCCAAGCTCAGCGAACATACCAATACCAAAACCATCAACCCGAGCTACGAACGACACCACCAGTGTTCACAACTATCCGAAACATTGGAACAGTTCGTAAAAGAACCATCCTCCAATCGAAAGTTTGATTGGGCTTAGGAAACCGATCAGATCAGCTCGCTTAGGGTGGCGGGAGGTCGGTTTGGACAAGTTGAGGAAAGTAGTCGTGTTGCTCGTAATAACGTTTGTCCAGATGTACTTACGGAGGAAATCAGAGAAGAAATCAGTAGACTGCAAATTTTGCTATCACAAAGCCTTGGTTTGTGAACTGCGGCTTGTGTGGATTTGCACACACTCCTGAAGAATATTCTGCGTATACCAAGCTCGATGTACCTAGTAGGTAGTCAAGTGGTTATTTCGTGCGTCATAATGCGTTATATATGGCTTCAGGTTGTCGAATGAAGACCCCATGCGGTGAAGACGGTTGCTGAGGTCAAACGCTACGATAACCGCCGTACAATAACCGTGTAACCTGTACTGCGACGAGCAACGGTAACAAGCGCATGTGAGTTTGATTGGTACCGGTGTGTTCAAAATCCAGCGGGTCTCTTGACAACGGTTCTGGTACAACCCTTATCAAAAAGAGTTTTGTTAAAATACATCATATTGTTACAATTCAGTCGTGCTTGACAGTCACGATACTCGGTGACATACTTAACTATGAGTGTCAGAGCAAAGCCCAACCTACTTCCGTTGTTGAGGAATAAAACTGTTGAGATTGACGAAGCGTACACTATGAAATATTTGCCGTTTGCACCTATAGCCTCATTATGTGTGACCGAGCGGTGGCACCACCTGAAGAAGGTTTAGTTCAGAGAAGGTGAAAATATCGATTGGATATGAAGTTCCAGTAACCCACTGGGCTCTTGACCACAGGTTCAGCGGACGGCAACAGCCGTATGCAATTAAAATCCTGCCTGGTTGGATGATTTGTGGTCTACCGGATGGAGACGCCATATAATGCGCTGCTGTGAGCTGTGCTTTTCAAGGAAATTCCGCCGTTGTGAAACATCTTAACTCCCTGTATAATCAGGAGTTTATTGATACAGCAGAAGTTGCAGAGTTTTATTTGCAGGAAGATAAGTTAGTTCCAAAGGCAGTCGAAAATAGTGTTCGTTTGGTGAACGATCATCTTGAAGTTTTGTTATCCTAGAGAGCCGTGAAAGTCCTTTCATCTCTTAATCGATTATTGGCTACGAAACGCTTGAACGTTTTAAGAAATCGCTTAATACGTAGTGAAGAAGTGAATTTAACCCATACCGTTTCAATACATTCTCATATTAGCAAAGGATACATCAAACTGTCACCTGTGAATTTTGAACCTGATCAGCTCGTCAGAAGATGGTGTATGCCTTATCACCCTGTATTTGATCTTAAGAAAGCTGTTAGGCCTCATGTGTTATTTGACTAAGCTGACTGAGTATAGCAAGCTGAGAACAGTTTTTGACTACCGGTGCATTTAAAGACGTAATTGCGGCAGAAATCCAAATGCGTTTGCACTATGCTAAAAATGTAATGGTTTCAATATCCCAGACTCGGCATATTTCGAGATCATGGAATCTATTACAGAGCATCAAGAATATGCTCCCAAGATAGATTGCAAGCTGAGCAAACTGTTGTATGAAACGCTTCCTCCTCATTCGGGAATGGAGCAAATTTACTCCTGTGAAAAATACAAATTTGGAAGTTCCTAAAAACTTTATCTACATCAAACTCCCCTTCAAATGGGATAGTTTGATGAACACCTTTGGAAAGATGATCAGTGCCGAGCTAAAACGGGTGTATAATGCAGCAAAGCTTGTCCTGCTCTCACAAACCACTTGGTTACCTTTACCCCCAGTCAAAAAGCAATCCCTTGTGTTTTCTAACAGCCATTGTATCTGTCAACTTTCCTGCAGTTGAAGAAACATATACATTGGTAGAACAGAAAGGATGCTTGAAACTGGGGCCAAAGAGCACATCCCAAATTGGTTGAGAGTTGCAATCTCTAGCCCGCCAATGAGTGACACTCGGCGAGGACGAAACGCCATTTCATCCATTGCAATGCACTCATTGACTACAGGTCACATTGTCAACATCGTATCTTTGTTTAAGATCTTGATGAACACTCATAACTCACAACTTTTCGAGTATATTGAAGCATTGTTGATAAATCGTCAACAGCCGGTCCTATGTGCACAGAAACAACTGACTGCCAACCTATGTTTATCGTGGGTTTGACCTTGGGTGCCAATCACGATCCAGCCTGATTGGTACTTATGACAGTTTCATTTAAGTCTTGTTTGGTTTTGTTTTCATGCTAGTCACACGTTTACGACTGACGAGAGTGTGCGAAATGAATTCATATCGTAATTTGTGTCTTCTGACTTTTCTATTCAAATGGCTAAAAGGGACTCAATGTTTCATATTTCGTGATCACCAAAAACGTTTATTCACTACACTCAACATGAGAAGTCATCACTGTAATTGTCGTATGCTTGAGCTTTCGTGTTCAACGAATGTGCTGTCCAGTCTCATTCTAATTATCTGAGGAAACTGTAGATAGCGAAACCGTTAACAAGTATGACTATGTTAGTGCCAACAGTGGATTCAAAGCAACCAGAATTTTTATTTATGAAAATATTTATAAAAATAGGTAGTTGGAATACCCACGCCTTTTCAAATTCTGCTTTGTCTAATGTCCACAACTTACCTACTAACGTCAACAGCACGGATACTCGGCACACTGGCAACAAGGACACGGATTCGGTTAATTTATTTGTTCATGTTAATTCTACATACCTATCTGGTAGTATTGTGCAAACCGCACTTATGGATGCTACTACGACCTTTCTGCATGTCGCTAATCAGGCGCAGGTTAACACTTAACACAAATCACAGTCTAACCTCGTTCAGTTCGTTGAGTTTCCCAATAATGTAACTAGCCCTCCTGTCGTGCGCCCCAAACCGTTTCATGCTACTTCTGTTTTTACTAGGGAAGAAATTCAGTAATTTCCAAGATTAAGGATATAGTGGTATTAAGGCTTCTTTGGAGCACGTTCCTTCAAATCCACTGCAGGGGTTTCATGACCAGCGTGCTAACTAGCAAAAGACTAGCAGCCCCACTATTCCAAAATACCAGCTGCCCCAGTTTTCACATTTGGAAGCACAGTTTCGAAGCAAATCGATTCAGTGTAAATCATCCAGCGATTCTCCATCCCTTTATGATAGAAATAACCCTTATTTGTCATGTAGCTTCTCCTTTGCGACCACGCTCAGACGCACAGCCTCAGGAAGGCTTTGGTCAGAAAATGTTAATCGTTCTACTCACCAACTTCGTACACGCATATACTTTCCTAATCCAACATTGTGGTCCAGTGCCCTTCTATTCGCCACCGTTCAAAGCGTCACGAAAATCTATTTCACGAGCAGTTTCTCACTGATAGATCCTTTCAGCACTTCTTATCTCAAAGTCAGGCATGCCCGTCCATCTTTTAGTAACACGAAAAATTCTATTTTGAAACTGCCCTCAAAACAGCTTCAAAGGCCACAGTAACAGATTGATAAAATTTGCCTATTCCTTTTTATTCCGAGCTCTATATTCAACAAGATGCGCTTGCTCCGTCACTTCGTTGCACTTTCTCCATCAAATGTAATCCGTATAACTGAAGCGTGGTGTACCGACATTCTCACTTCGCACTTAACGAAATGTTTTATGCAATCGTAGTTTGCGTCGTGAGGAGGGTTTTTACTTTCGTTCATTTGCAACACCGCAGCTCGTTGCTTAAGGCACTGATCACAGATAAGTCAAATTTTCTTTTCCATTTCCAATAAATGTCACAAGTATTGTCACATTTCATAGACGGCTCCAGGATTCCGACTGGAAGTTGTTTTCATTCCTACTTATTCCCGAAACTGAAATAAATATTTCCCTTGATACAGACCCTATAATTGTGGCTAGCAAATTTTTACCATACCATTATCGTACGCACTTTTGAGCTTGACTGCACAGGCTTCACCTCGTTGCTCAACTGAGGCTATCCCCGTAAAAATCAAACGAAAGCTTAAGGTGATGTTTTCTAGTTGTCACAAAACGAAAAACCTTTTTCTCCTGTTATTACCAAATAGAATTACCACAGAATTACGACCTCGCCAAACTCCTATACTTTAACGGGAGAAGAAATCGCACCTTCCAATCCCAGCAATTCAGAAAAACTAAGTAAACTGATATCATGCAATCTTCCCTAAGGTAATTCAATATCCCTTACTGTCATCTGAAAAGTCTCTTAACGACGACCCGTACGTTAGCTGTGAAGCATTCACTGACCATTTCGTTCCCTCAATTAACTACGCGGCCAATAAACTACTTACTACGCTTCTTTCATTGTCTGACAAATCAGCGAACATTGCTGTGTTCCATCTTTGTACGGCCAGTACCCGCATTGCCTCCTCAAACTTTCGTTCGTGCCTGTGCAGTGGAACAATGAACCATAATGTTTTTGTGTAGAAATAGTCAGCCAAATAGTGAACTGGATATATCAAAGGTAAACAATTTTGATAAAACGTTGAATGTCATTTAGGAACAGTTAATATCTACCGGACACAGTGGATGCTGGGAAGCAACGAAGATGAAAGACGACCCAACAGCGAAATGTTTCAGTAGGCTATCGATCACTGGCGTTGTAGGAATAACTGAAACTCACCCGCAGTAGGGGTCATTTAAATTCTTGCTACACACAATTTTTACCAAGTCCAGCAGATATGTACAAGGCGGTCTCCACTAATAAGTACACATAATTATCAAAATGAGGCACAAAACAGTTAAACACCACAGCGTAACCCCACCAGAACATTTGAAACAAGCGTTTATGCCCGAATAAAAAGTACACCAAGTAACACTGAGAGAATTCGGTGAAACCAATCAGTCATCCTAATACAGCTACCTGTTCAAAAGGTTACATGCGGAGTATGAAAATTGGTGTCTGTGAGTGGTACTGTCATGCTGAGCGGTGTACCGGATGAGATGGCAGGGATTAGTTGAGAAGTAACTAGGAAACATTTCGCCGAAACTTCACGAGTTGAGGTTTTAGTGACGGTATGAGGTTTTTATCTAAATATATCACTTTTTACGGTCAATACTGATGGTATCAAGTCTTCCGGTTCAATCGATAGTGGCACACAAAGTCTCTAACGATATAACTCTGAAAGGCCAAAACTAGGAGGTTGCAGTGATAGTTTTATGAAATCGCACCAAATGAACACGTGCGTACAGGTGTGCAAATTGCGAGGAATACTACTAGGTTATGTATGCATCCATGTGGTGAATGAACAAAGAGGCCCCATGTGTTTCAAGAGGTCTTCAACAGGATTCAATATGTCAGCTGGTTAAGGTGACACGTACAAAAACTCATCGTCCACTCACAGAGTTGATCCGAACACTAATTCCGCTGGGGTGATCTCAAGATCCTCTTCTAGAATTAATCTGGTACTAAACTGGGTGAACGGAAGGTATTCTGCCAATCTGTCTTTGGAGTTTTGGACAATTAATGATGTTTTCACTTGTCGATGGAAATCCTCCACCTGACTACTCGAAGATGGGTAATATGTAGCCGTTTTAATGTGCCCACGACCGAGCATTCACGTCGAATCACAAAAGAGGTTGCACTGAAATTGACTATCCCTATCGGTAATGACCACAGACCTCAACAACCTAATGGGGCAGAAACATCCAGGCAGTTGTCTCACCAACAGCGTCTGATATTGGAAGAGGCATCGGCCAACAATTAGAACGATCCCCACTTTCTATCTGAAGGTGGCAGTGGACCAAGAATGTGGAAATGGATGCGCAAGGAACGAGTTTTTGTGAGGTATGGACAGGTGAGGAGAAAACATGTCGAAGGATCTTGTTACATTGGCAACGCAGACAGGATTTGGCCCAAATATGTATATTCCATTTTATACTAAGCCAAACATAACGTTTAGAAATTACTTTGAGGTGGTTTCGCAGTCCTGTGTGTGAGAGTGAATACAGGAAGGTGAATAAGGGTCTACGACGAGTCACTGGAGTAAGTGGTCCGGAATTGGGTGTAGACATGTCGCACAGGATACTGGGGTGAATATTAGAATGCGCGCACTGGACAGCTGGAGAACTGAGATGCATTCAGAATGAGCTGTCCCTTCGCTGTTCAGCTGATTTTCTGACAGTTTCTATAGACTTCTGTAAAACGTAGTCGAAATCGCATCAGTGTTTCTTCTCGACGGAGCGTTTGCAACGAGGACAGATCCCAGAATGTGACGAATGTCTGTCGTAAATTGTGCAATAAAATTAAGATGACGGATTTCGAAGGGAATGGCTGCCCGTTTAGGAGATGAGCGCATAGACAGGCCGCTAACTACTACTCAGAACAGTGAAAACAGAACCGTCAAATAAATGTCGGGAATGCCAGACATAGGTAGAGTACGAATAGTTCTCTGACGAGAGTGAAGCGAGGAAGGATGTGCTTGCCACATGTCCAACTGTTGGAGAGCTCCTCTAACTGCGTCTCCTGACGTATCGCCTGGAAGGAACAGTCGAGTGATAGGGAATGTAACAAAAATGCGACACATCTTGCTGTAAATGATCACATTAGTACACATGAATGTGTAAAAATAAATTACAGCATACCGAAGAACTGCTTTTTGATAAGTTAAAGAGGAGTAACTGGTTCCTCTGCAAAAGCCAACCAGATTGTCAACTTTAATAATTTTATGCCACACGAGTAAAGTGCTCGTCAGTAGTGTTTTAATGACGTTGAAGATATTGTCGGATAAAATACGTGCAATGACTGTTTGAAGTTCGTGGTAGTAAGTTCGGGAAAAGTGTTGTGAACATTCAAAAGGTAACCCCTTTGTCCGGATTTGGTACTCGTTAATTACGCGCTAATTCTTCCGAAGCATTCCAAAACCAGGCCACTGAAAACGTCCATTTACTTGGAACTTATTATCAACTTCCAGTTAAGCTCATATGAGGTGCTAGGACAAATCGTAAGCACCGTTGGATTTAATCTGTATACAATTCATAAACTCATTTCCTCCCCAAAACACTCGTTCGTGTCTGAACCAGAAACTAAACTCTTCAAACTCGGTGGTCACGATATTCTCATTCTCTTGATGATTGCGTGTTAGGCTAAAAACACTGCTGTAGTCATTCAAAATAAAAACAAGTTGACGGACGTTTTCCATAAATTCATTAATGGGTCATTATATCACTAAAGGTTAAATAATAGATGTTGATTAAAGCCTGAGAAAAATACAATTACAATTGGACAACGAGAAAGCAACAGAATCAGTCCTATCTACCAATAAGATAGTTTGGACAGTATGTCAATGGTAACTCAGCATGAATGGAATGTGCGTTTGTAGTTAAGCGAATAGTGTGCCAAGGAAGTTCAAGAGCTTGTATGAACTTCGTGTGACAATATAGCAGGATAACGTTTTCGATTGTTCAAATAAAAAAGCCCAGTTATTATTGCGTGCAAGTATGTATTTTGTTTATATTGTTTAAACGTCCAAATTAGCATGCTGTCTGCTCCGTTTGTTATGGTGATATGCGATGAAACCTTTTGAACAGTTATCCCATTATGCCCACTGGGTCAACTTATCTCCAGAAATTCTCAGTCACCAGGCGATCACCCTCGTACAAAAAAGCATGATGACAATAAAAAGTGTGAAATCTCTAGCCACCACGACGAACACCCAGTCCATTCCTGCTATTTTCAAGAAGCTCAAGTCCCCCACTAAAGCAGTAATATCAGCGGCAACTATTAGCACATTACAAGGAAGGAATAATACCAAGTTGTGTTCATTTCCTATTACCAATGTATTCGCAGATCAAGTTAGAAAATTAACGCTTTTAGAGGCTGCAATGGCGAAACTATACAGTGAGTACGGATAGCTTACCAAAATTCTGCACCAGCTAGATATGATATTTGGTATTCTAAATGCCTCAAATAACACCCATCCTGGGGGTACTCCTGATCGTAAAGATCTCGTAGCCGCTGAGACGTTTACTGACATAATAGCCATGAAGTTGCACACTGTTACCCTGCGCAAATAAAGTGGTGGTGTTTGACTTACCTGACAGAACTCCATTGTTGGCCATGTAAAGAATCTTACTCAAAGTTAGTAGGATGGAAGAACGGGAGTGCCATTGTCTAGGACTTCGCATTGAGAAGGAAAAGTGCCAGAAAAAAGTGATAGCGGGAACAAGTTAAGCAAAAGAATGGCTATATCCACACCTAATTGCGTGATAGTCAATGGGGGGATACCGTCATGTGCATGGTGAATTGAGGGTTTGATGGCAGCCAAATGTGAGTCGATACTTCAAACATCAATCGAAACATTACTTAGAACTTTGCCTGTTTTCAACAGAATACAATGCAATGTTTTCCACTATAAACGAAGCTGCAAAACGTGAGTTGAAGATTTCACATATTTTAACAGGGTCATCAATAGCCGTTTTATACTTGACAGTAATAACTTTTATAAAAAGGGTCCCTCGTAGAATTTCTCTGTCGCATCAGTTGCGTTAGTTTCATGCCTCTTTCTTTGTAACTGAGTGTGAGCTTTTCATCGTTTATATGACGCAGTTGCGTTCAATGTTATATATATTCAAAAATGTTATACATTTGCATCACCAGGTAGAAATCTAACTTTTGTCCTTTGCCCTGACTTAAGGATTTTGAGTTTGCCAGTCTCTTTTGCAGTATCGATTATACTTTGAACATTCACATCGACGCGCTTAGGCTTTGTGAGGTCAGAATGCCGCTACAAAAAGTGAAATGTTTGATAAATCCTTCGGTTGCTACTTTTGGGTTTGATGTGAGGAAGAACGTATTCCAATTTAAGAGTCTCACCATGGAGAAGAAGGTATTCCAATCAATGAATTTGATCTGATGGCAGAACAAAATTGTCTGTTTGGCAGCCTACTGGAATTAAACAGACACTTGACGATAGTGTGGTCGCATCTTGGAAATTACCCTAGAACGGATATCCTTACTGACAAGATACCTATGGCGAATATGAGATCCCAAATGTGTCTCTGTCTGGTAGGCGCTAAGACATGTTGGTTCCATCCATTCAGTTGAATGTATGAAAGAAAATCAGTTTGCTTTGCAGGAGCTGGGAATGAATTCCAGGAGAAATTTGGCATGTTAAAGTCACCACCTATTAGTTTGTATTCTCAAGGTGTGTTTGATACATGACTTATCACCACTACAAGGTTGGTCAAGTCACTGCTAGTAGCATTAGGCGGTCGGTAAATACATCCAATAATTGGGTCACAAGAACCTATAGAAACCATTAAGCAAAACGAGTCCTCACTGTTTTTAAGACTAAACACGTCAACTGTAACTGCGGAAAATTGCTCTTTTGGGTAAATAATTCATCCACCGCCACGTCCTGTGAGGCGATTCCTGTTGATTTTGTTAAGGTTTGTCGCATGAATTTTGAGATTGCCGTGCTTCGTTTGACTAGTGTTGAAAGGTAATCCTATGTTTTATTAGTGTCCTTAAACATTAACTGCATTAATCATTTTTATTTTTAAACTAGCTACTGCGACCGTTTCCCTTACTCTTATTCAGTGTGAACCGTGCAAATTTCAAAATGCCAAAATTAGGTATTTTCCTTCCATATTTTTTCCTGAGTTGTTTATAATTCTTATCATTTCTCGATGCGTGAACAGTCGTTTTGCTTCGACCCAATCAACGACAATTTGTTTGGGTGGGCCCCATTACTGAGCGATGCCTAGTTGTCTAATATGTTAAATGGGCACATTCTTCGTTCAATTTCTGAGAATTTTCTACAACTGAGGTGAGAGATTTAGTTTCCATTTATACTGATTCAACTGTTGCTGTATTAAATCCAGTTTTCACAAGCACATTCTAATTAACCGTTTCGTAGTTAGATTATCTTCTCTATCGTTGGATATTTAGAAAGGCATTTTTGGACCAACAGATTAAGCGTAACTCAGTGTGACATTGAATCGTTAGCTAACGATTCAGTAATTTCTATTAAACATAATATCCTATGATGCTTATTGGCGAGTCTGGAGTATCAGGAGAGAGTCACGCCACAATGACGAGAATGAAATGGGAATTAGATAAAAAGAAAAGAAACCTGAAAACGAGTATCTTGCTTACCATTGATTTCATCTTTATGTGCAATAAATTAAATGAAGATTTTCTGTCACGCATAACATTTAAACTGCTAGAGAAATGCATGACAGATGCGGGCAGTGGGTTGCAAAACAACATATGGAGAACCTGGTCGAGGGAACTTACTAGTTTCTTGCTCATGTTCCAATGGATGTCGCCAGGATTTGACTTCACGGCAGGAAATGCTGAAAGAGAGTGAGTATGGTGGGGTGTCTGAGTGGGACATGGGGAGGGAGGCAAGTGGTTGTGGATGAAATATCGAAGGTTTCTCTAAAATTGGACTGGTGTGGCAAACATCTGTTGCACTTGATCACATTCACGTGAACCGTTATTCTCGGAACATGTATATCTGGTGGATTCAATATTGAGGGTTGTTGCTTTCTTTTTCTGTTTAGTTTATAATAAATTTCTTGTAGTTTAGCACCTTATTAGTAAGAAGCTCGCCAATACCACTGTCTTTGCTTTTGGATCTGAATCGGTTGCTCAGCGGGCTCAGAATTTATAGACACTCGGTGCATTACAAGCGCGACTATTCTAAATCCAACCAATCGACAGACGTTGCGAGTAGACTAAACGTTGCTCGATCAACCACTAGACGTCCGGGAATAACAGTGGCTGCACATTCTAGTTGACTTGAGCTCCGAAAAACTTCTAAGTACGTAGTATGCCTTAAAACTGGTAGCTGCTGCATGCGATTGACCCTCACTATGAACAGCGTCGAGAACTGATGCATGCGAGAAATGATGGGAAGCTTGTATTTGAAGCGTTTGTAACACTTGTTAACTGTCATATTGAGTTCCGTTGAATATCATTCTAACAAGGATATTTCTCAACACTGCGATAGATAACTGGCGTTCTAAACATCGAATATTGACTGGCTGTGTTGGATTCAGAAATACAGAAGTTAAATTATTGACTTAGTTTAACCCAGCGCTAGATTTCAAGCAGTAATAATAACACCCCAAACTGAGCAAGTCAGGTATTTATCTCTTGGACGCAATTACACAATTTATTGTCAACAATGTAATTAAACAACAGTAATGAGAAATAGGTTCAGTGATAATTACCACATCCGCCACAGTTTAAATGAGAGTCAGGATTGTCGTAGTTTCTGCGATGTTTATTTAGAAGGCAGTCAGATTGTTGCAACTGGGGTGGTTCGTCTGAAACAGCCTCTTCAGCCGAGGGACTTGAACCTGGAAGAGACTGAGACACATCTGCACTACTAATAGGCACCGCAGGAGTGGAAAAAGATCAATTACAGACGAATTGATCATGTAGTGGATCTAAACATTACACAAAACCCAGGTGTGAATACGAGATCAAAAAAGGTGATAAAAGTGGAAAATTGCCGCAATAGACGGTTGACTCCGCTAGTTTCTATAGGGTATTGTACACATTTTAATATTCCGCTTTATTGTTATATAC
>JTDE01000547.1:225248-237649 GCA_014338405.1 Paragonimus skrjabini miyazakii | reverse complement strand
TGCTTCCGTCGGTAAAATCCAACTCACACATCCTTCGTATAAAATCATCCAGCGAGACCTGACGTGATTCGACTAGATTTACACAATGATCGTTCCGGGGTATGGTACAATACTGACCTCTTAGACTCCAACCGAAGATGGTCTTACTCGCATAAGGCTCACTGCCACTTCCCAGTCTCTGTTCCAGTATCCAGTGTGCTTCAGGGACGTCGCATCCTATTAGAATCCCTACGCCGTTTTCAGTTAAGCTATCAAACGGAAGGTCCCTTATGTGAGCCCATTTATCTACCTAAGATTGACGGACGACGTCAGCCTGCGTCAGTGGTAGCTGTTTCACTGTATAAACTGAACCAGCTGTGATAGAATGCACCTGATCCAAGGACTGTAATTCAACTGACACCTTAGTGCATGGTGTTGCGCAAGTTCCGTGTAGAGTACGGAACATCATCTGACAGGGCCGTCCCTGCAAACCGATTGCTCTTGCAATGGATTCATTGAGCAACGTGGTATCAGACCCGTTGTCCAAAAAGGCATACGTTGTCACTGACGCCTCTGGGCCAACCAACCTTATCGGGGCAAATCCTAAGCACACGCCGTTTCGACTGGATGTCGCACAGCACGAGGACGGCATTGCCTCCTCACATTGTTCAGCCTGATCTTCATGAACCAATGTATGATGGCGTCGGCCACAACCCGATATCCTACACCGTATTTGTACCCTACAAGACCTCGCAACATGGTTCGCTTTCAAGCAAACAAAACAACGTCCTATGTTCTTCAACATTGCCTTGCGTTGCTCCAAAGATTTGCTGCTAAACCAACTACAATCAGATATGTCATGGCTGCTCTTACAAACCAAGAACTGCAAGTTCAGTCTCTCACAAGGTACACCTATTCCAACGTTGCACCTCGAGTATTTGACTCCAGAGGGTCCAGAGGACGTTGGGTAACTAGACTTATTTTCAATGAGAGCGGCCAACTGGCCATACTGACTAGCGTTGACTGCCACACGTTCCTCCACAAAATGTAATAAGTCGCCGAAGTTAGGTTCCCTTCCGCACTCAGATATGCTCTCAGCCACTTCTGCCCACCTTTCATGTAGGTGGTGAGGTAATCGTTCGACTGCTTTAATGAGGTTGGTTGAGCAGTTTAATTCCGCTCCGTAATCTAGCTGCGTCAGCATCGCCTGACAGCCCTTCATCTGACTGGTTAGTCCACGCAAGCCATCAACATCACCAGCTACTAACTTAGGACTCATGAAAACTTCTTTGCTTACCGCCTGCATAATATCGTGCCGGCGGCCAAACTGTTGGTGCAGAATTCTCATTGCTTCTGTGAAACCCACCTCCTTTGGCAAGAGCGTACAATGATTAATCGCCTCTTTCGCCCTGCCACGACAATAATGCAATAAATATGAAAGCTTTGATCCTTCATCAACCAACTTATCTGCTACGTTACCTTCAAAACTTCTGACAAAGGTGAAGTAATTCTTCGGAGAACCATCGAAAATGTCAACTCCAATTTTCGGAAGACTGGCTCCAAGAATCGAAGATCTTAGAGCCCGCTCTAAAGATTCAACAGGATCCAACCTGAAGGGGTTTGTTATCGAAGCCCGTTGTTGAACGGAGGGAGTGATACTATCCCTTGGACTTGTACGAAATCTAGTCTCGACTTTCGGAACGGGTTCGACTTCCATAAGCCTACGTCGCCTCTTATGGAGCTCGAGCAGTTTACGCCTCAACTCTAGCTCCTCTGCCTTCAACGTCAGCTCTTCTTCAAACAGGTCATCAGAAACTTCATTGGAAACATTTAACAGAGTATGATTAAGCCGAACGGGAAAAGCAACAGATGAGTTAGACACACTGTCCATCTTCTCCGGTGGGGTCACCACCGACCACATAGCTACCCCCAAGCCGAATCCCTGCTTAGTCCTAGGGGCCCCAAACAAACAGCAATCATGCTCGACAACACTCGGTTCAGGTGGAATCCTATCATAAGTAAAGCCTTTAGAAACACTTAAAACATTTGGCATAGAAGAACTGTTCGTAAACTTTAAAGAATTAAGGTTGATAGAAAGGGGAACGTCACCATAGGTATGATTGTCCAACCGGTTCTCATCCGATAGGGGAAAGGGTTCATGTGCAATCGCTGCAGCCTTGAGTGACAGAGAAGCGCTTGATCGTCCAGTGGCATATTGCTGGTTCATAGAAGCGGAATCAGCCTCGATAACGCCATAACTGTCAGGACCGCTGGCAATTTCCACAATATCCGATTTCGTCATTCTCGTAGAATGCCGGAATTCCACGACAGGAGAGCGTTGTTACCAGTCCTCGTTGGAAGGCAAGGTGTCCGGGCCAAATATATTGAGGTATTCGAGAACGATTGAATCGTTCGCAAACGATTCAAGTTCATAACGATTGACGCGCAATCTGTTGATCCAAATATGCCTATCTCAATACCCAACGGCAAGGGAGATAATCTATCTTCGAAACGGTTAATGAGAAGGCGCTCGTAGAAACTGGATTTAATACGGTACTATTTGAATCAATGTACATGAAAATTGAATATCTCACGTCGAATGTGAAAAACCCTCAGAAATTGGATAAAGAATGTATCTGTTCAACAAATCTGACAACTAGGCACCGCTCAGTAATGGAGGACGATAAAACGGAATTGAGCTCACTCAAACAAATGGTCATTGGTTGGATCGTAGCAGAATGATTGTTCATGCATCGAGGAATGGCAAGAATTATAAGCTACTCAAGAAAGAATATGGAAGAAGGATGTCTTATTTTGACATTCAGAAATGTACAGGGTTCAGACTGAATTAGAGTAAGGGAAACGTTTGCAATAGCTGGTGTAAGAATGAAAATGGTTAATACTGTTTATTCTCAGGGAATATAATGAAACATAGGGCCACCCTTCAACACTAATGAAGCAAAGCACAGCAATCTGAAAATGATACAACAGACCTCAAGAAAATCAACAAGCGATGGTTGCTGGAAGTTCTGCAGTGGAAAGACAGGCTGCCAAACCGGTGGTGCGACGTTGTAGACTATCCAGTTGTTCTCCCTGAATAACTTGACCAATACCAGGGAGTCGGAATAGGTCTTTTCGTCAGGTAGCCGCAGAGAAACAACTGAGGGTCTGTGCTTTCTTAGTCTTCGCATAAGCTTAAATAAGAAGTTCTTGTTCCCGCGGACTCCGAGGAGCACCTTTTCTTGTACGAGTTTGGAGCGCTCACGGATTTCCTGTCCGTACTTATTTCCAACAGTGTGGAACGCGCTTAATTTCCTCGACTCTTGCGTAAGCTTTTGCTTCACGAATAAATAGGAACGGTTAACAAGGGGACGACGTAATCTACGCGGAAGGAATGGCCGATAACATGAATTGCACAGCTTGCGCGGCACAAATAAGTCGTTCGCTTTCCCAATTGTGTTTTGAAGTGCACAGTAGTTCTGGTCCACCGAGCCATAGTCAAAAAAGTAAACCTGGGTGACTTATGAGGCCGTTAAAATCAGTCTGATAAACGTTTTGAACTGTAGACTTCTTTACTGGCTGCTGTAACCAATAATAGATACGACCAAAGATGAGCAGAGGGTGATTACTGTGTTTAGTTGGTGGCTTGATGATCACCCTGTCTACCACGTGGCTCTCGTTAGTAATGACCAAGTCGAGCAGAGAGGGAATCTGACCAGGATGATGCAGCGTCGAGGCGTTTACTTGCTGTATCCACGTTCTTCGTCGTATCGGCGTCGATAAATGAGTCGAAAATCCACTTGCCCATTCCTGGTGGGAAACTGATGTCCAGTTTATTTTCGGTGCGTTAAAGTCGCCCATTATAAGCAGATGGTTAACGTTTTGTAGGCCTAGGAAGTTATCTAGGTTTACAAGAAGAGTGACCTCATCAGAGACGTCAGAAGAGGAAGAACGATATATACCCCCCACTAGGAGTGAGTTTCGGCCACGTAATGGCAAACGAAGCCACAGATCATCACATTTATCGGAGGAAAGAAATCCATCGATAACCATGGGTGTTGGAAGACAATGCTGAAGGAAAATCGCAGAACCCCACATCCTCCCTTGTGCGGAGTCAGCTCGGTAAACTGAATGTCCGGGGACACCCTGTTCAGTATCACTGATGATACCTGTAGGCCAGGTCTCCGTGAAAGCAAAAATGTGGAGTCGAGTGTCATGAGTTAACTTTCTGAATCCGGTAAATTACTGGACAAACTCAACCAATTCGTATGCGTGCACTTAAGAGCTACTACCTCCCTTGACCTCTCGAGGATAGAGAGAGGAGAGTGAGAAGAAGAGTTTGGGAAATAAGACTTAGGATTGCGGAGGGTGGTGGTGTTGGACTCGGCATGTACTGCCGAGTGGTTCTGATGGCCCTCCTTTGAGGTCGTGGGCGTCAACGTCCCCACAGGACGCTTGACCAGCACTTTTAGTGTCACAACTCGCGACCCCTGAACACTTGCTAAATTCAGCTTTTTCGGGGGGTGTTTGAGAGTTTTCATTCACCGAAAATGTGACTTCTTCGTCCGTTGGATCCAGGGTTTGAAGGGAGGCAGTGTGCGCGGTTTCACGGAGCTATTGGCAAAAACGGTTTGTGGGGCGTGCCAATAAAATGCTTTTTGATTTATAGGCAGCATCCACAACAGGTCCCCATCGTTCGGAATTCTTGGGGGAAAGAAATTTCTATAAAGTTTCTTGGGTGTTTTTGGCGTGGGTAACTCCGAGAACGGCGTTTGTGTGGTGTCCTGAACACTTATGCTTGTGCTCGTGCGTCGGCCGTTGGGATGGAGACTACGAAAACGGAGTTCTCGCTTTCCACCACTGGCAAATAGGCCTGAGTTGATACCGCTGGAACAGAAAGCACGACCTTAGTCTCCAGTTGTAGATTCCGGTCTGCCATGATTCGTGACTTAGTTTGAGTCTGCTACCCGCGTTTCGCCATCTCTTGCCGAGAGCAGTCGAAAGTAACACAGTTCAGGTAAACGTTCGTGGATTTCAAAGCCTCTGATTTTTCCACCACTGTCTCGGAACTCAGCATGGCTGGCAAGGTTACAAATGGCCGATGGAATTTTTAGTTGTTTTGGCACGCAGTCTGCTCGCCAGTACGAGATTTGTAACGTCCGGGGTGAACGAAGAAGCTCAGATTCACTTAGCTAGTTAAGTTGGTGAAGACGTTGTGAGCAAGAGGCCCCATAAGACAGCTCTCATTTCTAAGGGCTTTTTCTTCCATATTGGCAACTGCCTTCTTGGTGACTGCAACACCAAGGACGGCAAGCGCTATGTATTCGTTTAGGGACTGGTGTTCCAGCCTCGTTTCGGACAGAGTCGGCTGGTATTCCTCCATCCTATTCCCCATGGAAGGAACAGAAAGACATATAGTGCTGAGAAGAACAGCTCCGCATTTACAGTCGCGAGTTTTCTGCGTCGCTTGTAGGATCAAGCGAAACGGAGACAACCGGTTGAGAATAATACAGCGAGTAGGCAAAGAGTATATTGTTGATTTGCGAGCTCAACGCGAGAATACACGGATACAAATACGAAGCGATAACGGAGCGGATCGACAAGCGTGCACGCAGCGGGTTCGTACGTTCGAGTGCGCGGTGTCTTGTCGGTCTTTCTACTCGTTCAAACAAATGTTTAAGTACATACAAAAGTAGGAAACAAAAAGAGTACAAACGGCACTCGTACTTCGAACATAATTGACAATAATGGTTAGGGTGGCTACACGCTCCACTTTTCGTGACGTGTGCGTGACTACTTATCGGCAAAGCGGCGCCCTGATTTTCGTCAAACCTGCAGCTCACGCGGATAAAATTTAAAGCGGAAGAAGCAAGCTGCTCGTACTGGTGTTCGTTGGGAGCAGTGCATTTGAGATGTAACCACTTCTGGCACTGCATACCGTTCTGTACAGACATTTTGCATCCATAACGGCCGCAAATGCTCTCTGCCTCAGTCAATTGAGTCCCAGCACTGTTAGATCTTACGCGCGTCATTGTCAATAGAAGCAAGCAATACACAATATAAAACAGATACAAAAACAGATACAATGCAACCCAGAGTGTTCAATACGTGATGATTGGGTATGTTATTTGGTAACGAGTAACAGTAATCGAATGCAATTTTTGATGCACAGGACACTAACAGAGCGAAAAGACGCGTAGACAATAACGGCGAGAAAATTCGAATCAAATTTTGGGTTACCCGCGCAAAGGTGAATCAACCCGAACACACACTTCTTCTTGGGAAGCTTACGTATGTAATATTCCAGAAAGTCAATCACAAGCACAACACACTATGTCCAGCGTTTGTTAATCGAAACACAGCAGGTCTAACTCGCAAAAAAAGAAAAGAAGTCACAAGTCAACAGTAAACATATATTGACCACAATACAGACACCGAGAGAAGCAGCCCACAACACGTCCTTGTCCATATATATATACGGGGTCCCACGGTCTGGAATAGTCCACCAATCAAAAGTGGCCCCACGCTCACCGCCCTCCGGCTCTGGTTGGTCATCCTCCTCCGCTCGTTGCACGGACGCGACCAACCCGCTTTTTCTACGGCCTGAAAGGAAACGGAAGGGAGTATGTGTGACAAAACAAAATGGCGGCGCACTACACGCTATTACACGTAGGACGTTTGAAACAAGCACTTAATTAACTGGACTGTAATTCATGACCCGATAAATCGGCGAACGATGGACACGAACGCGTACGCTGTCCCCCTTGTAACGAATAAGTCACCAAGTCATGGTATGTGTTGAAGTAAACCCCATACAACATGCGACAAATATCGCGAAAAGTTCGAATCGTGTTATGATGGCTGCCTTTGGGTTGTGTGTAATAAGTGCGTATCGAGTTCGACGAATGTCTGCCTACTGGATAGACTCACTGCCGAACTATATTTAGGAAATTGAATGCCTGTCGGGGACGATTGTGTCGTTTGATGTTTGGAAACCGCCACAGGGATGCTATTAACTAACCTTCATTTTGAGTGCCATACAACGGCGATGCTCATGAGCTATTGGATCGATAGATACCACTGAGGCGATATATATTCAAGCCCGGCCTCGGAAATGTTTGAATTATCGGGCGCTGAGTGACATGAATGGAAGCGCACTGGCAGTCCTAGTGTGACAAAATGATGTGCTGCATCGGTTGTTGTGGCCGGTAATTAGTTAGATCACATAAGCTGTGGAAACTCGAGAAGCTTCATGTAAGGCTCGAAAATGATGAAGCTGAACAGCACTGAATTGACCATGCTACTTTTTGGTGTTTTGCTTCGAACGTTGGGGTATCACCAACAAGTGAATGGTGCGCATCAACCAGCAGGTCGAAATGTTTGAGTAAACCAACGCCAATGGTTAGGAAAAGTAAATCATCCGCAAGGAGAATCCCGTGCAACGACGACGCCGGTTTAAACCTAACAGTCGACGACCGGAAGTTTCAAACAGTTCACCATTCACAGTTGTGCCGGAGTGAACTCACACTCCTGCTGCCGTTAACCCATGCACTAGTGCCGACCTGAAGGTTCACTGTAGAGGTCAAACCTTTTAGAAAGAAAAGACGATTAACTTGACTGGTTTGGGGTTGTCGTCACTAAGGCATGCCGGCTTGCTACGTTAAACCCTTTTACCTCAACGGATACATGGTGATCGATATGGTGTGGCGTTTCTACTGCATGTTCCTCTGCACCAACAAAGGTCGTGGTCTCTAATATGGGTGATGACCGAGCACGCATCAGCAAAACTTTTAACGGCAGCCCGAATAACTAGATACTTGCACAAGTACCCACCAGTAATGTTTCCACTGCGCTATTTCGACGACTGATCCGGGTGAATTGTGATTGCGGCGTTTGTTAGATAATTTGCGAAGAACTGCTATTTCAGCATTCTTCGTAGCCAGCAAACTATAAATAGGAGTATAGTGCGTAGCCAGTTATTCAAATAATTGTGAAGCCGTCGTTTATCTGAATCGTTTGCCTATTATATTGGCTGATGGTGCTAGGTCACACAGTAAACACGGCGGTGACACGGATAAGTCCTTGTGCATACATGCAACTTGTAGAAGCGGCTTCGGCAATTGGAATTTGCCGGCCGTCTTCTCCATGTCTCAAAAGAGAACTGATGGCTTATCTTTCATCTGCAACGTGCGGGACAGATGTTTGGAACGCGAAATTTCATACCGTAATAGGAAATAATCAAGTGGTCCACGCGTTTATTCTTCTTATTCAAACTCAAGCAGCAAGGTGTAGTTTCAGTGATCAACAACAAATTCAGCTAAGAGATCGATTAATTGCAGGGACCTGTGCTCCTAGTCTTGAACAAAAGTTTTTATCGGCTGAAGGAGACATCTTTCAAGTTTGCGAGAACAGCATTTGAACAACTTCAGGATGTAAAGGCTGCCGTAAATGAAGAACCAGCTGTTATATACTGCTGACAGTCCTGGCAAACAAGCGCGCCAACAACAGCGGCAGTTCGGGGAGATACTTTGTCAGAAAAATACAGCGATCAAACCCCATCACTCTAAACCGAATGCTGTCCAACACTCAGATAACTGTAAGTTATGTGGTCACCTAGTCAGCACACAGCCACACCCAAGTTTCACATGAGTGTAGTTCATGTGACGATCATTGTGATAGCCTATAACCTGTTATTAGGTCACTACTTTGATGTTTGTTTTACTTCTACCTATTTCTTACGAAGGAAATTAATGTAGTCCATTTCATTGTGATATTTTAACATGCTGTTTTTACGTCTTGTGGCGGGAACTCAAAATTTGCGTAAACCATTGCGCTCGATTGGTCTAAATGTGCTTTGCTATACTTATTCTTGGTTGTTCAAAATCAACCATCCAGGAATGTTAACCAATCACTTAAGTCTGGTTGTCCATCGCTTTTCAAAAGTAATGTGTCTTCACCTAGTCCTGCCGTAGACGGTTAATTCGTATTTTAAATCATCACGGCGTCTGTAGATTGTCCTGCGCCTGTTTGTGACGAAGCCACCATTCATTTGCCTGTCTCCCTTGATGTTGAGGTGCCCAATGCTGTCATTGACACCAATCCTTGTGAGCCAAGAACTCGGATGGCACAACAGTTATTTATTTGAGAAAGCAGCACATGAGTTAAGCGCTTAAACAGAACCACAAACGAAAACACTCACTTGCACACGATACTCGGCCCAGACCGTCTCGGTTGCCACGGGCGCCGGACGTAGCAAGGACTATTTTGGGCGATGCTGCACTCCGATGTTTTTTCCTGCGGTTATTTCGGTTTCAAAATATATGCTCCGGTTCTGTAACTGAATGGTAGTCGTGTGAGTAGTATATTATGATCGCTCATCCTCACTACACTAGGTTGTTACGCTCTGCGTTCGAAAACTTCATTTGTTGCAGCGATGCAGTATGAGCAGCCTCCAGAAAAAAGGCTTTGACGCAGGTTCCTAACAACTATGTGTAACTGCGAAACCGCGTCAGATTCCACCAGTACAACGTGTTTATCATCAATTGTCCAGGTAATTACGGTTTTTAATGACCACATATTTCAGCTCCCCCATGTCATTTATGGAACGTCCGGCTCCTACACTGGAGACCTCCAAAAAAGAGGGAACTCTTACATACATCCTAGGTAAGTGTGCTTCAAGAAGGTCTAACTGTAGGTTTGTGTGAAAACATGAACACCAGACAGATTCGATTGGAGGAAGGTGTGCAGAATCTACGACGCCTTAGCAATTCTATGTCATATACAATGAACCAGTTCAATCAAACGGGAGAAGCGGACTACCCTGTTTGTCTGTTAGTCGAGTCAGTTGACGATCGGACTGTTCAAATACAGACTAGGAGATGAGAAGCTGTACAACAAATTGGTGAACAGGAGTACAAATGTCATGGTAAATTTTCTGGTTGCGCATCTAACGTTTGCTGGCGGCGACAGCTACAAAGCCTGTATTGCCAACGTAATGGGGCTTCTAATACACTACGAACTGGTGGAGGACATCAACCAGCGAGGCGTGAATGAGAAGAAGTCTGTCCTGTACATTGTTAGCGAAGGCTGTCGTCGGTAAAATCCAGTGTTTCATGCACAGTAACTTCTAAACGCAACAACGAAGTGTTCTGCCGGGGTCACACACCAACAAGTCGGCGAGCGTTTTCAGCGGTGGATCTGAAAAAAATGAGGCAGACTGTCCATCGCAGGGGCAAACCACTGGAAACCTTGCTACCGGCAGCAGTCGTTAAAAAAAACTTCATGCTCCTCATTGTAATTTCCCAACATATTCTTACAGTAAATCTGACTCTTCCGCTTGCGATATTACGCCTTCCACGACGATAGTGAACGATCATGTTTGTTGTCCCATGTAGAACCAAGGCTGGATGTAGTAAGTGCAGCTGGGTGTGTAAAGTGCATAATCACGAGTGTAGTCTGAGTGTCACAATTTGTCCCATTGCCACTCTCGAACTACACCCAGGCTACACACAAACTACACTTGTGCTGACTGGGCATAAACATTCTCAAATTACTTGTCCATTTCGCAATCCCAAGTGCTATGAATGTAGCAAAATAAGTCAAATTCGAGTCTTTTTTCGTATTCCAAAGACGTGTTTGCTCCAGACTTCTTCGGAAGAGCAAGGTCTCCCAACTGACTTACGTTTAACGGTGGTCCTAAACATTCGCTCATTGTTGACACTGGTAGTAGTGAACCTTTTATTGCTGTTGGTTGCTTGAAACGGCTGGAACTTCCTGTTATCTTGAAGTCTGCTAATATGGTTGTAAAGGGCATTACTAGACATGCTTTACCCATTCTTGGTGAATGTGAACTTTCACTCACAGATACGCAGTCCGCAACCTATACATGTTCATTTTTTGTTATCAATTCTGACCCATCTATTATTGGTCTTATGTGCGTGAAGAGTTCGAAGCTCTCTTTTGCATTGTCCGTTAAATCTTCTGAGACTAAAAGTTCCGCTTCTGAGTCTGTTTCAGACTTAAATTCAGTTACCGGAAAAGTGTGTGCAATCGAATCGGTGCAGAAAAGAACTCTTGAACGTTTGAAGAAGAAGCATCTTCATCACTAGAACAATCCAGAAATTCATTTAAACTGCGGCGGGCGTAGTGATTTTAATTTTTAACGGAATATTGTGTGCTATTGTTGTCTCACTACATGAATAGTTACATTGTATGATATCGTTGGCTGACGTACAGCATTATTATTATTGCGCAGAAACTAGCTCTGGGCTTGAGCTGAGTACATTTCCGATCACTATTAGGTATTCCCAACTATCACAATCAACCACGTGTCCGTAAATAGCTGTTAGTCAACGGGAAATTAGTTCATCAGAACAATCGTATGCAGAGGAAGATGGGATCTTGGCAAACAACACCAAAATACGCGTTAATAGATGAGCAATGATGAATGTAAAAAAGAAGAAAACAGACATTATGTGCAGTCACAGTACGGAATTCGTCGTGATTGTTCACTGCATACAGCGAAGACAAAAAGGACATTTAGGATTGGCTTTCTACAATCGAACTGAGCATGCCTCAAGGATTCAGCGTTACGCATAATACCAAATACAAGACCACAAACGTAACAAACAAGTTTCAACAAATCCAACACCTAGCACCGAAATTCACTGGGGCTTTCTATACTGCAAACCCACGGAGGCCATCAGATGATAGGGCACTGGAGATTCTAAAGCGTCCCCTTACATACCAGAATTAACTCCTGTCATGACCTTCTAGCTTGCAATAATGTTAAACCATAAACCCTATGGCCATACCGTTTGACGGAAGAATAACAGATATTGTGTCCTTTTTGTTAGTGCCACCACTCGCTTCTTCTCCGGGGACACAATATTCTGTCTACTAGTACTTGTCACAGAAGTATTTCAAGTCATACGGAAAACAGTTTTCTTGATCCAGTTACTGATTACCCGTTTCAGCTAGAACACATCATAACGAAGCCAGAGTGCCGAGCCACTACCTTCAACCAAACGGAATGTCGTAGTACCATGCATTTCAAAACGCGATCCATTGCAGGCACAACCTCAACAGTCAAAACACGCCTAACTTCGCAGTCCTTATCGGTTGGTGCAGTAGAAGTTGATAACTTTGACCAGTTGCTCTCTAAAAGCGCCAGAAACCCTGGTCCCGGAAGCCAATAGCCCAACTCACATGGAGCAGGATGCGAAGCTCCCCACGATGATACATTGGCCAGATTCAGTCCAGAAGGCATGTGCCCCCACTCTTAATCCCGGATGTTTAGTGGTTTTCCGAGCTACAATCAGCCTACTCGCGACGTTTGTTGATAGGCCGGATCTTGTATAGTCGCATCTGTAACGCAACTTATATATATATATATACATATATATATATATATATATATGTAT